>JAXCEX010000203.1:0-47051 GCA_038382965.1 Ceratocystis huliohia
CCTGTGGAAAATACGGGGTCCCGTCTGCTCCCCCTTAGTCAAGCCACAGAGCGCCGAACCAGTAGTATGGTGGGTGACCACATGCGAATCCTCGGTGTTGTATGTCTGTTACTTTTTTGCATTCTTATGAGATGAGAAAATTCTCTATGAATCCCGATATCTCCAGACTCTCTCAACATACGACCATAGCTTGTAGAAAGCACGGGATCCCGTCCGCTCTCCCCTAGTTAACCTACAAAGCGCTGGACTAGTACTACGGTGGGTGACCACGTGGGAATCCCCAGTGTTGTATGTCGGCACTGTCATCTTTTTGTCCCTCATCCAGCTAGAAGGCTTTCTCCTACTTCGATACTCTTCCTATGTATCACATGTAGCCATAGTCTATTGGAAGCACCGGACCTCGTACGCTCTCCCTCCGTGGCCCTTCAAAGCTACTCTGGACTGATACTGCAATGGGCGGCCATGTAGGAATCATCGATGTTGTGTGCTTTTGGTACCATTGTCAACTCGTACGACATGGTTTTTGCTGGGGTTACTTTTTTTCGTATTCTTCAACGTCTACTACTCTCCGCGCTAGCCCGTCCCCTGCTATGTATGTGTCTACTCGACACGCCCTCCATTTAGGGTCCAGTTTTTCCGCTACGTATCTCCTCTGAGGTGTATCTTTACAAACCTTCCTGTCAGTCTCGTAGCGCTGCCCATGCATCCCCATGGGTGGCTAAGGTCCTTCCGCTTGCCACAGGTCGACACCTGACACTTTGTTTCGGCGTCTTGATGGTTGAACTTGGAGTGGTACTGCTCGAAGTCGCCATATGTGGAACGCGCCGCCAGGATTCTAGTGACGGAGCCTCAGCTCAGCCCTTTCATCCAGTTCGCCTTGGATAGCCTCAGGAGTCCCAGCGTCCCTCTAGGGTGATCGGTGTTAGGGTAGTTGTCTTTCATCTAGTTCTTGAAGTGCCCTGAATGCGTCGTTCTTCCAGCGCCTCACCTCCGCCAGAGACATTGTCCTATCGGGAACCAGCCAAGCTGCGCTTTTGCAGCCTGCTTTGTCCAGCTGGTCTACTATCTCGTTTCTTAGGACTTCGCAGTGCCCTGAGACCCAGTAGATCCTGCCGGTTGGCTTGTCTAGTGTTAGGCTTTCCGGCCTGCCTTCCCACCTTACGGGAATGCACCGGATCCCATGGATCTCGAGCTAAGAAGTGCCTAGTTTTTTTATTCACTTGCTGATTCGATTTTCTACCCGCAGGTTGTCCACTACGCAAGGAGTTTCCCTGGCAAAGAATTTGATTTGATTTGAATATATTTAATGTCTACTGGAATCACCAAGATCAAACGATGCCGAATTAGTTACTGGTCAGAATTGACACTCTGCAATGCTGACCACAGATCTCAGGCGAGAGAAGCACGTATGCTCCCGAGCAAGCTTGTTACTCGTCCTCCTCCTGTAGTCGTCATATACAAAAAGAAAAAGAAAGAAGAAAGCAAAAACCGTGCGTGTGTATACGCTCGCCAAAAAAAAAAAAAAAAAAATGTTGTTGTTGTTGTATTTAACGTCTACTCTAACTAGCGTATGCTGTCAATACGACGGCGGAAAAAAAAAAAGAAAAAAAAAAAGGTTGCAGGCCCTTTTTAACTCGATATAGCGGACCGACCAGTATGGCAATACGCAAACAACCAATGGGAGTGTGGCCGAGTGGTTAAGGCGTTGTGTTTAGGTTATAACCCAATAACCGGAACCGCAATGGGAAACCGCGCGAGTTCGAATCTCGTCGCTCTCATCAATTTCTTTTTTTGCCTTCATTTGGGTCTCTACGGGTACGGCGCTGTCGTAAACCGGGACCACATGGACACTGGTGGTAGCAGTACGGAAGACAGGCGCCAGAAAATCCAGGTCTTTGTTATATTGTATTTTCAACGTCTACCTACTGTCATTCTGCGGCAGTACGACGGCATGCTCCGGACAGGAGCACCTCCCAGGCGATCAGCAGTGACAGGAGTGCATATGTTTCAAGCATCTCCTATGGCTTTTTAGGGTCTGGCAGTATAGCCAGGAGGTTTTTTTTGTTTGTTTGTATTATTTAACGTCTACCTACTGGTTTTCCACGGCAATACGACGGCATGTTCTGGACGGAAGCAGAGTGGTTGATGTCGTCTTCCACTACCGCTTCCGGGCAGTCAGCAGTTGCAGGTGTACGTCGGCTTCAAGTATCTCCTATGACTTTTTAGGGTCCGGCTTAGCAGCCAGGAGGCTTTTCCGCCTGCCGTTATAGTCAGGAGGACTCCCTATCTAGCGTACATGTAGAGCTCCAGAGTTAGTAACCTAGTCTTTTTAGTAGTAGATAGCGAATGCGTTAGAAAAAAACTAGTCTCAAAGGCCGCCGGCTATCAGCACCGGGGGGTTGGCCCCGGCGGAGTACGTATGGTCCAGTTTTCCTATTTTCCTTTTCTTCTCCTTTCCCCACTGACAGAACCCCTCTCGAACGATGAGGAACATAGCCAGACTATGTGAACTCTCAAAATTCAGTCCTGAGCTTGAAGATAGACTCCTTAAGTTGGTGCGGTTTGCGATTCCCACCTCTGCTCTAAGTACCCAAGGTTCTGACGTAGTACGCCAGCGACGTGTTTTGTTGCTTTTGCGTTTTTCAGTAACCTATCCGCAAACCTTTTGATAGATTCTTGCACGTTCACAAATGCCCTCGCTCCTTTGACTGGTTGCAATGGTGCGTCCGCATGAACACCAGTGATTGAAGAGGTCATAGTACTAATCAAAGTCTCCGTGACCCGTGCTAGCTGCCGGGATGCGACCCAGTTCTGTCCTATCAAGGCCCTTGTAGTTCAGCACGCGAAAGGGGGGTCACAGAGGATACCTTTCAGTGGGCGATATCCTTGCTGCCCATTCCATCACTCTTCGTACTCCGTGCGTAGTTGGCTTGTTCTTCAACTTTGTGCTCTAGCTAAGCTGATGCGGGATTCAAAATTGGTTTCGTCTCCAGGTCTACATAGCCTAGGACCCGGGGTACTTGTACATATATCGCGGTACTTTCGTCCTCCCAGAGGCTCAGGGTTTGTTTCGTTTCATCAAAGATGTCCTAGGAGGCCAGCGACCATGGACTCGAGGTTCTAGCTTCGGCGTGGTTCACTGGTCTCGTCCTCCAGGCCTCCTGGACGCCGCAGTTCTCTATCCACCCCGACGAGGGGAGCCGGATCACATTGGACCCATCTCGACATCTCCATATCCTCCCGGTTGCTGTTATTTCACAGCAATACGACGGAAAAGTGGGGTCCCAGACAGTCTCAAAAGTATAAATGGAATTATCATCAAAGTCTCCGCAGTAGTACGGGGATGTGGTCTAGTGGTATGACGGATCCTTAGCACCTTTCAAGGTAGACCTGGATCAGGTCCGGGGTTCGATTCCCCGCATCTCCATTTTTTAACCCGTCAGGAGAAGTAGGAATGGGGGATGAAGCTTTTTTTTGTCTTCTGCGGGGGCATACATATAATATGGGAGGCAGAAAAGCCTCCTGGCTACAAAGCCGGACCCTAAAAAGTCATAGGAGATACTTGAAGCCGACGTACACCTGCAACTGCTGACTGCCCGGGAGAGGAATAGAGGGACGACAGCTTTCTACCCTTTTCCGTCCAGAACATGCCGTCGTATTGCTGTGGAAAATCAGTAGGTAGACGTTAAATAGCACAAAAAAAAAAAAATACATATAATATGGGCATCAGACTTAGACTCCGTGGCCCACAGTATCGAGGATCACTCGAAATCTATGTGTTCCTATCACTGCTGACCACCCGGAAGGTGCTCCTATCTAGAGCATGCCGTCATATTGCCGCAGAATGACAGTAGGTAGACGTTAATAATACAAACAAACAAACATATTGCTGCGAAATAACAGTAGGTAGACACACAGTTGCACATACATACATACGTATCAAGGGCCAAACTATTTGCATGTGGCCAACTATTAGCCCAGTAATACAATCTACGGAAGGCAACTCTTTTCTAATCCTCCCCTTATCTAATTGTAGCTATATAGTCCACAATACCGCCATAATCAAGTCCCCGCAATCCCAAACAGACAAGGTAGTGTGCGTGAATGATATAATAGCAAGCAAAAGCTGCACTAGTGAAAGAGATAAGCTATGATAGAACCAAGGCCATTATTATCAACATGATAAATGCAATCATACAGTGATGTAGTAGACTAAATAATGCTGCCTACCTTTAGACATTGAATCATATAATACAAGTTACTCCGCAAAAAACGCTTTGTTTACAACATCAGCTACTACTTCTCATGCCCCTATTCACGGTCTCATTCTAGAAGCTTTTTCTATTAGTCAATAGCGTCGATTCTTTTTACTGTCTCATATCCGACAACAGGTTAACAGGCGAAATGCCAGAACACGACTAATCCGATGTACAATGCTGACATGATCCCACGACCGAAATACTATGCGACCCAACTTTTAAACATCTGTAGCTAAATATCTTGGCCTCATGGCTAGGGTGTACAGCGAGAGCTCGTAGCACTAATAAACATGCATAGTAACTACCCCTTCCTAACCAACTCCTTGTACAACCTCAAACTTAGCTTGTGTAACTATTCCTGCACCCCCATATCGTAGCATTGGTACCTAGACTTCAGCAGCATTCAGTACGCTTTATTCTCACTAATGTTATATATTTACCATTCAGACCATTTAGCATGTCATCAATTTATCTACGCCAAGTCATCATGTTCTTCCAGCGTCTTTTCAATCAACCCAGAAAAACCTTTGTGTATTTTAAGAGGAAAGCAAGCCTATGTTGGGCGGCTAAAGAGTCCTACTGCCCAAAAGATTGTCTTGCCAAAAGAAAACTACCATGAACAGAAGGTTCCAGTTGCGAAAGCAAGATCAGATAGGTCGTCAAACACAAATCTTGAAGCTAGCTCTATCAGCTAAGGAAACTGGAATAAGATAGCTAACTAAAATGACACCATTCTCCAGTTGCACTCTAAGAGTAATTCATTAAAGTCACGGTTTTAACCCGAGATTATCACGGCCTCTACTACAGATGACGGGGCTCACTTCTGAAATAAAGACAAAATGAGCATGCGAAAGTCCACCAGACTGCAACCACACCACATCGTATTCCAAGCTACACATACTAATCACCAGCTCTTTAATCTCAATAATCAAAGTTCTTGCTTACTCAGCCCCCACCCCCAAGCTACAACGAAGCAAGGGTGGAAGGTTAAAACTGAAATTTAGAAACAATTACACAGGCCACATCCGTTGCAAGACGCGAGGTGTTGTGAACTGATTCTCTTTTTTGGATTTTTTTTGTATATCTGTTATATTCGAGGACTAAGTTTTCTATTTCTGACCGAGTAAGCCCACAAGGCATTATATGCTGTGGGCTTACCCGATGTTCTACCGAATAGGGGTAGATTCTCCACAACATTCCCCCAGATTCGACACTATTCGGAGTTCATGACGTTCGGGGCGGCGTTGACGTTGATTTGTGATCTAAATGCGTTGAACTTTGTAGCTGGTAAAGGCTTTGTAAGTCCGTCAGCAAGCATTTTATCCGTAGTTGCATATGCGAGCGTAATTTTTCCTTCTCGAATCCATTCCTTGACTGCATGGTATTGAACGTCAATGTGCTTGGTCTTGGAACTGGTTCCCAGGTTTCCTGCAATTTTCAATGCTGCTTGATTGTCGCCGTACATCAAAGTGTCGTTTCTCACTTTTATGATCTGCGCGGTCTGACAGGTAGCTGGGGCCATTTTCATTCTTCCGATACACCATTTCACAAGTCTGTTCAGCCAAATTCCGTCCTTTGCGCAAGGTGTGAATCCGATGTATTCGGCTTCAGTGGTTGAAGTTGCTACACTTCGTTGCTTCTGGGATTTCCAATGCACTGGGCCGTTTGCCAACATGTAGATCATGCCTGATACCGATCTTCTGTCCTTAGAGTTCGCATAGTCAGCGTCGGAATATCCTACCAGAAACTCATCCATTCCCCCACGGCGCGAAAATGCGAACTCAATGCCATGTCTGCTGGTGTCCCGTAGGTATCTTGCCACTCGTTTAGCCGCGTCTAGGTGTCTTTCGGCTGGATTCGAAGTGTGTTGTGATAAGGACGATGTGGCAAATGCAATGTCTGGCCGCGTCATGACACTTGAGTACATCAGCGTTCCTAGGATCGATTGGAAAATTGATTTGTCTGCTGCCTTCTCTTCAGGCTGCCTTGGTTCCAGTGTTTCCCATGAAGCAATTGGAGCACCTATGGGTCGGGCCCTATGTGCAGACATGTCTAGTTCTTCGGCCATCTTGTCGATGTATTGCGTTTGCGTTAGCCACATTTTGTTTTCCTTTCTGTCCCTTATCACTTCCAGACCCAGAAAGGTTCTTAGTTCCCCCATGTCCTTAATTCCGATTATGCTGGCGAGGCTTGAAATGAATTCTTGGATCGCCTTCGAGTTGGATCCTGCAACTGCCATGTCGTCGACGTATATCAAGATCGTTATCCCCGTATCAGAATTGATCATGATGCACTCATCTTCCGGGCATGGAGTGAAGCCAAGTTTACTTAGGCAATTTGCTATTTTGCTGCGCCATGCATAGGATGCCTGCTTGAGACCATATAAGGCCTTGTTCAGTTTCCATACTGTGCCACTTTTGTGGAGTGACGGCGGCGGAATCAAGTGAATGATTTCGCCTAGCTCAGCCTGTGCAAATGCATTTGTCGCGTCTATCTTGTGACATTCCAGGTTCATTGCACATACAATAGCAAAGAAGATTCTAGTGGTTGCTGGACGAGGGGTTGGTGCATATGTTTCATGGAAGTCTATGCCCCGTATTTGTTTGAATCCCTGTGCCACTAGTCTAGCCTTGAATTTTCTTGGCTGGTCGTCGGTACTCGGTTTGATCTTGAAGACAAACTTCGTTGTCACCAGTTTCATTCCTTTCTGGTATGGTACCTCCGTCCACGTCTCAAATTCGCGTAGGGTTTTGACTTCTTTTTGTATGGCTTCTCGCCATTCGTGTCCATTCAGTGGGTGATTGATCGCTTCCTCGTATGTCTTGGGCTCTCGTTCGGATAATATGGTCATCATGGCTCTGATTCTTTTGGCCATGGGGTTATCTTCAGGTTCTCCCTGTTGGATCTGTGCGTAGGGTCTTTTAAGGACTCCCTTGGTGTAGAGATCCTGGAGTTGCCTGTTGATCCTTTCTTGAACACTGTCAGGAGTGTCTACGGGTGTTTCTGCCAGTGCCACTTGCATCGTTTCCGCCTCCTGCACATCTTCATTTGTCCGATCTGTCTGGATTGCTGTCGTTGTGGATTCTTCCAGTGCGCTGTCGTCCGTGGGTTGTTCCGCTATAGGATCCGTTGCGTCTCTCTGGGGTTCTGTTACGGTCTCTACACCCGGTGCCTCTTTTCTTGGCACTGCGATTTGTCTTTCGTTGGTCTCCCAACTTGCGTCTTCGTTCGTGACTTCTATCGCACGAATGTTGCTTTCTTTGCGAGCCTCTTCTAACATTGGGCCCCCTGGGTTTTCTTCGAAGAATTGCAATGATTCGGTAATGAACTCCTTCTTCTTCTTTATGTCCCAACACATGTATCTTCCAGTGACTTTCTCATCGATCACGAGCAAAATACCCTCTCTTCCTCGGGCCTCCATCTTGTTCTTTTGCTGCGTGTTCGGGTTCTTGTCATTCGCGTTATGAAAGATGATTTTGCACCCCCATCTGTGAATGTGGGTGGTGTTCGGCGGGACATTGAAGAACAATTCGAATGGTGACTTTGCCCCTGTGATGTTCGCCCTATTCGCGATATACGCTGCGTGAATTGAAGCGTATGGCCAGAAACTGGATGGCATGCTTGCATCTAGGATCATTGTCCGAGCCGAGTCGTTAATCGTTCTGATTGCCCTTTCCGCTGTCCCGTTTTGGCTCGATGTGCCTGGGATCGTGAATTGAGCATCGGATCCGTATTCGTTTTGCCATTGGAGTGTTAGTTTCTTTAACTCCGGTGCGTTGTCAGTTCGGACAGCCTTGATTCTTTTGTCCATCTTGAGTTCTGTCTGGCGCTTCCAGTGATTCAGAATAGCTGGTGCATCTCGGCGGTGTTGAATTGGCAGTACCCATTTGTATTTGGATGAGTCGTCTACTACAATGATGTAGTATTTCGCTTTATTCACCGCTGTTGGATGGGGTCCTGATATGTCCATGTGTACTAAATCCAGAGGTTCTTCAGCTGCCATGTTGTGGGAATGACCATTTTTCTTGGTTATTTTCCCTTTCGCACATATCTGGCAGTGAAAATCGTCTGGTTTCGTGGCTATGGTCCATGTATCTTTGTCGGCCGCTTGTTGATGGATCTTTCTGAGTTTCTGTTCGCCTGCGTGGCCGAATTTTACGTGGGCTTCTTCGTAGGACATTTGTCTTATCATTGTCGTTGTGATTTCCTCGCAAGGAGTCGTGTAAAGCCCATCCTTCTCTATGAAATTTGTGCGTCGTCCTCCTTGTTTCATGAATGCTCCAGACTCATGTGCAATCACTTTCAATCCCTTTTGACATAGCTTCTTCACTGACAATAGGTTTACGTGCATTCCCTCAACATGATGGACATTAATAACTATGTATTTACCCCCAACATTTATCTTGGCCAGTCCAACTCTCCGCGTGTCTAGCTCGAGACCACCCCAGGAAACCGGGATGGGATCTATTCTTCGGACGCTATAGAGTTTGGTTAGATCGCCTGTTAAATGATGTGTTGCACCGCTGTCAACGAACCAGTATGCGGGGGTCTTCTTACATTTTTCTTTGTCCAGTTGGCTCATGTTGGCTGTAACCCTTTTCTGCTCCCATGCCTTTTTAACTCTGCACTCGCTCTCGCGGTGCCCGATCTTTTCACAAAAATGACATTTGATCTTGGGTCGTTGTTTATTTTGATCGGGTCGAGGTTGGTTCGGCATCGTGTTCTCGTTCACCCTCTGCTGGTTTCTGAATTGGCTTTTTGACATAGACGCCATTTCTGTGTCTATTTTAGACATAATGTCTATCCAGCTTCCTTCTGAAACCATCATGTGGTGGTTGAGGTTGGAGGAGATTTGGGGGGGGAGGTGGCAGGACCATAGCATGATGACAATTCTCGTCAGAATGCAGGTAGTGTCTGTGTCTTCAAGGATGGATTCATATTCGGGGAATCGCCCGAACATGTTTCTTACTTGTAGCCACTTTGGCACCATTCTGTCCCCTTCTTTCCACGCCATTTTCTGGATTATTTCAGCCGTCAATCCAGCGTGTCGAGAAGAAGTTGAGATTTTGTATCTCTGCCTGAGCAACTTCCAGCATCTCTTCACGTCTGAAATGCTGTTCAGCAATTCAATTGCCTCTTCGTCCAGGCTCGCGTGAATCATGTTGAGGGCATCAGACTCGTCTTTTGCCTTCTGCTGGTCGTTCCTCTCCACCTCCATAGCATTCGTGAACTCTTCTTCGTCAAGTCCTCTGAAAAGGTATAGAACGTTTGCTCCCTTGAAATTCCGGATCATGTTGTCTGACCATGATTGCCAGTTCAGTTCGGTAAGTTTGATCCGATTCTGTATCGTGGCTTCCATGGTTCTAGGATTCGAGTTGTTAAATGCGAATTCTCCGTTGTTCGACTTCATGGCTTCACTGATAGCCATTACGAGCTTGGTGAAGTTGTCTGGGCTGTTCGATCTGTTCTCGGAGGTTTGTTGGGAAGACATGGTTGCGTGGTTGTATGGTGGGGATCGATTGAAAAATTTAAAAGAAAGAAAAATGAAACTGAGATGATATATGCAAAGAAGAATTTTAATGGATAATGAATATTGCAAGAAAATGAAATAAAGCAACGCTATGAATTTTATCAATTATGTAACAAGGCTTGTTAGATTCGTTAGGTGTTTGCGCTTTGGAAACTCCGGGCTCATAACCTGTTGTGAACTGATTCTCTTTTTTGGATTTTTTTTGTATATCTGTTATATTCGAGGACTAAGTTTTCTATTTCTGACCGAGTAAGCCCACAAGGCATTATATGCTGTGGGCTTACCCGATGTTCTACCGAATAGGGGTAGATTCTCCACAACACGAGGAACTTGGTAGGTAAAATATATAAAGATTGTACGAAGGATACACCAGCATTTCATGATGGTGTAAGCAAGGAATCCGAGACGAAGGGTGATGGAATTTGCTGCAAATCTCGTCCCGGCTCCAGTTATCTCTATGCCGGGAAAGAGTTTGTAGTAAATGACCAACAGACGTTTCTTGACTCTCATACCCTCACGGCAGAAAAAAAGATGAACAGGGGCAGCCTAGCCATTTACGCCTCCGTGCCAGCTGACTTCGCCCCCTGTCATGAGAAAACGAGCGCCCTTATATACTTGTCTGGGTAATAATAGAGTCGCAAGTGCATCATGTAGCACGACTTCAGAGAGCAATATGTAGAAAAAGTCAAGTTAAGCCAGCCATAGTATACACTCTAACGCATCAAGGGCACTTGGATAAAAAGATATCCCGACTCTTCTGAGGGATCAAAGCTTCCTTTTTACGCTCTTTTCCCCTTCGATCTATCTTCAGTCTTCTTGCTAACTTGGTGATGCTACATACACTACTAATAAGCATGCATAAACTGAACGCTACAAGTACAGAAGCATCATGTTATTGGTTTAGCAGGCCTGGGCGACAACTAAACCATCCTCCTATCCAACATAAGTAAATGATGGTTCTGGGAAGCTCACTATCCAGATTCGACCACCCACTACTAGCCTCATCCTCCAAATTCACTTTCTAGTCTACAAATAGCGGCCAGCTCAACGCAGCTTTGCCTATTCTACTAGGCCTAGCCTACCGCCTTGTGTGCTACAATGCAGAATTCAGAACCCACAACCCACAATCCACAAAACTTGCACAGTAGAGCCGCAGCTACACGAAGAAATACTATTTCAACAATATAAACGCTTGGCACAAGTTCTGAGAGATAACAACTGCTCTTATGCTAAAAATACTAAAGCCTATGAAATTTTGTTGATATTGCAAGCCTCAGATACAGTAATATGGAGCAGTAGCGCCTTAGTCTCGGAATATCTGATGACGAACACCAATTCTGTTTTCTTCTCGGCCACCCTAACTTGCCGTGAGCTTTCCAATGCAGATATTCAAAAACACCACCTTGAAGATATCTCAAAGCCGCTTCCGCCTAGGTCCAGTATTACATATACCTCCATAAGGAGTACACAAAAGGAGTTATTATATCGTGCGGCTCTTTCTTGCTTCTTCATCATGATATTTTCTCTTTTTTACACTAGCTAGTCAAGAACTATTTGCTCAATAGTGTCCAGGCCAGATACCACCTTTTAGCATTGCACATCAACATCAGATCGCCATTGTACAGCTGCCAGACCCTTTTATCAGAATACCGGAGTACAGCACTTGCCGCTTACAAGCCTCAAGATGCAAGATGCTTCAAAGATCAAGTTGAAATCCCTAGTCCTAACTTCGCCTCTTAATATTCTTGCATCCTCCAAACTAGTCGTTATGGCCTGCCAGCAGTGATAATGATAGGATCTTGGCCTCCTTCCATTGGCACTAAGGCGATGTGGTCAGTCGCTTTAAAGTAGATATAAGGATATCGGGGATAGCCCCTAATAAAGCAAAGATGTGTCACTATGTACTGACACTTAACCTGCTATTGGTAGCGCTGCTTACTCGAACGATCATGGCACATTGGAACAGAGTGGAAATCTAGCCACCCCATGTAGTCGTCTCTTCCTTTATTATTCTTGGTCGACTTTTTACTGTCCTCAACAACCGCCAGTTCTTGGGCTCCCCTCCAGCAGGTCTTTCTTCCTCTGGCAAAACCACAAAGCTTCAGCGCACAGACACAGTGCTGCACAGGGCCTTGCTTAATGCAGCACTACGTTTAATGGAGTATGGGTGACTTGCTTGCACATTGTTGAGCCCTTCAGCTACCAGCAGATGCATGCGCTATAATTAGTTATGTACGTAGTGGAAGCTTCCCAAACAATGTACCACGGTTAAATTCAAGTCAAGGTGCGTCGCTATTTATACATTGTCACACCGCCCGACTCTAACTTATCAATCCCTCTCACTAACGTTCGTATGTCACTGTTCCGAGCCCTAGTCTCTCTAGCTACTCCGGACTTGGAGGCATGATTTCTGAAAAGCCTATGCATCTTTTTTTTTTTGCAATGGAGATATGAAGCCTCCAACGAGTTAGGCACCTAGCATAATCTTGACTAGCATCACAAACCTACGCGCTCAGGAACGATAGATAAACGAAAAGAACACTGTAGTATAGCATCCCTCGGCTAGAGAGGACAGACTAATATTGATCCAGGTGAAGCTTTCATGCCAACCACTGATTTCAATACCCATAAAGCTAAGTGACGAGCAGGCTGCTACCAATCACCCCTTTAGGAAGCCAAATATGTATAAATCGTGTCTAAAAATGGCAGCCGATGCATCCGCCGACCGCCTAAGAAAGATTGCTCTATCTCACAAATCCGCAGTCAGTTATCTAAAATGCCTTACTATGGAGCTTATCAGTACCCATGCGCCGGGCGGTGCTCTGAGGGGATGCAATTTGCAGCCATTCAGGCCCAAGTAGCTTCGCTTCGACAACTTATTCAAGCTGTGGATGATCTACACCCCCGGTATGGTGTCACACACCAAGACATTGCCCCACGCAACCTTTTAGTAGACGGGGCTATGGATTATTTTGCAGCAAAAGTACCCTACTCCATTTTCATGCAAACTGAAATGAGGAACGAAACTATGTCAAGGGAGTCATCCCCACCACGTATGAGATCACTACTCGAGACATGAATCTCTGCACCTTTTGCCACGAAGACTAGAGCCCCGATATCCTCAGCAGATCAGGCCTCTTCATATGGAGCTAGAGCGTCCTGCTGCAAAGTGTCAGTTGGTTTTGGAGAAAGAGTAGAAATTAGGTCTACTACCGCTCATGCCGGTACGTACATGGCTTGTTTTTGTTTTGGATATTGCCAGTTTTCCGCCTATGTCCAACCTGCTTTCACTTGGAAAACACAAGGCGTCAATGTCCCTTGACACGGAAATCTTGAGACGTGACAGGACATAAATGACAGGAGGGGAAAGGTCTTGAGTTGGAAGTATCTGTCACACAAGCATTTTGGCCAAGGAGTTCGTTTTGCCTTCTTGTACCTAGAGAAATATGAGATTTAAATCTATCTTCATATTTTCAAGCAGTAAATGTCCAGCCACTCAGCCAAATATCTAGTAGGCCCGACTTACACTGCATGGCCAGTCATCAGCAACAGGAGCAAAAACTACAGCCAACAACATACATTGTGTCTAGCAAAGTCTACACAGGGCATTTGTGGCTTGAAGATAGCCATTACCAGTACTAGCTAGCTATAGAAAACAATCAAAGATGTTTGGTTCAAGAACTTCTCAGCGAAGGAGTGGCTCGGGAGACAGCATTATACAAGCCGCAAGTATCTACAGAAGACGACAACTCTACGATGAGAGGTAGCGCCGCGGCAATGCGCCACTCCAGCAAAAAACCAACGAAGAGCAGCATAGACAAGACACTGTATGAAGCTACAGATATTCAAGAGTGGTGGCAATAGGCTCACGATATAACTGGACTTGGTTAAGGGCCGATGGACGTTCATGTGTGGGGTAGACAATATTAATTGATTGGCCGGATGGGAGCGGATACTGCAGGCCGATGGGCCAAAGCTTTTGCTATCAGAAGGAATGAATAGGCTATCGAGGATGGCAAAAATGTAAGCTCCCCAACTGGGAATCGAACCCAGGTCACCTGCGTGACAAGCAGGTATGATCACCACTACACTATTGAGGAATGAGGACGCGACTTTATGCCACTGACGGCGAAAATCGGCGCAATCGCGCGTCAAAAAGGCCGATGATTTTTGGGGAGCAAAGTCTTTACCAAGTAAAAGAAAAATGAAAGGCGCAAGACGAAAGACGAAAGAGCGCAAATATCATCTCATGAGCACTAGGAGAGGGGGCGAGACCCAATAAACAAGAACTGGAAAAACAGGACTAAAGAGGAACACGGCTCAGGGGGGAGGGAGGAGAAGAAGGGACAAGGCACAAGGAACAGGAGCAGGTTTGCAAGGTTACATCACATATCATGCTGTGTCTTAGCTCGTGCAATCCTGGCGACTCGGATCAGCTTCGGATGGAAAAGGGTGGATGAGAGAAAGCCAAAGAGCGGTCTTATTTTTCGAGGCAACTGACTCAAGCTGTCCGTCCAGCTATCAGCTGGCTGTCGGTGAGCCTCTAACCCCATTAGCGAGGCAGCACAAGGCGGTGTTTTTGAAGAACGAGGCAATAGATGAAGAGCCTAGCAGGCTAAATAGCAAGAGCAAGACAGGGAAGCAGGGAAGGAAGAAAGGAAGAGGAGCAACACGAGGCCACGACAAGACTTCGGTGGCGCTCGGTGTAGGTGACAGTTATCCATTCCCATTCGTCATTCGTCATCTCCAGCACTAGGGTTTATTTAGGGTTTCAACTGTCCCGGCCAGCTGGTAATAGTGCGGGTACGTACATATGTACTAATACATACAAGTCATTATGGGTTCAGAAGACAGGTATGAAACGCTTGTCGTTGGCGACAGAGGTGTGGAGGTACGATTTGCTAGTCGTCTTGGCAAAGAGTTGAGTGTGAGGAGGATGAATAATTCCAAATCGAGAGTATTCCAAATTAGAGTGAAAAGGAGAGGGGAGGAGGAAGAGGAGGAACAAAGAGTACTAGAGCTCTGCACTTACTCTTTTCCTCGTTGCCTCCCTCTATCTGTCATCAAGTGCTTCCTCTCCCAAGACCTCGCTCTTTCGCGGCTTAGGATACATGGGAGTGCACGAGGAACACATGCGTATGCTCACAGAGAGGAGAGATCCCATTTGTCGGCCGTGCCTGGTGTCCCACAAGAACGATCCGCCCTCTCCAGTCGCCTCGCCTGCCTTTACCTTTGTCCTCAGCCCTGGACCTTTGTTACTGCGCGGCCAACTTTTAGCTTCAACTTCAAAGCTAAGAAACAAAGGTAAGGAAGGCACTGGAGTCCTGGCCGCCTCTCCTCCTCTCCTCTTCTTCTCCTCTCCCCCTCTCCCTTCTTAAAAGCCTGCTTGCTTGCTGGGCTTTGTTCTGGCTTGGAGCTTCAGGGGTCTTCCTTGCTCTGAGGCCCGACCCAACCAACATTGGGCAGGTTTTTTTGCGTTTCCTTTTAGATTATTTTTTCCTGGGGTTCGTCTAATTTGTTGTTTGTGTGGGAGGGGGGAAGGGGAGGCAAAGGACAGAAGATAAGGGAAACGAGGGTTTGCGCCAAGCTGCTCTCCTAGTCGGTGGGTGTCTACTTACAGCGATTAATAATTAATGCTACGGGTTAATTCCCCCCTCTCTATCCCAGCCATGAACTAAGTTTCCTCTGTTTTTGTTCTGTCAACGCTGATCGCCCTGTTATCATGACTTGCACGGCTTAAAATTCTGTCTCTCTGTTGCTTTTAACCGCCTCGTGTGCCTACTGCGCCTAAGTTTGCGTTTCTAACCGGCCAACCTCGCTAACCTATCTATCGCCTCTTTAATGCCTTGCCGTGTTCTCTGGCTCTGCTCTTTGGCTCGGCCTGTCCGCCCATGACTATCACCACTGACCTGACTTGCTGTCTCAGCTGGGCCATTACATAACCAGATGAATCCCTCGTACCGGCCGCGCCTGCGGCCGCGACCTCGCCTACCAGCTACACCTGTGCCCGTAGCCGCACCCGCATTTGATCCCTCATCTCTATCCCTTGGGGCGCTTCTATCTACAAGTTCTACTACGGGTACTGCTCCCACCACTAGTCCTGCCACTAGCCCTACTGCCTCAGCTACTGCCTCAGCTACTGCCTCAGCTACTGCCTCAGCTACTGCCTCAGCTACTGCCTCAGCTACGGCCACTGCAACTCCTTCAACTACACCCGCAAATACGTTCGTGGCTACAACACCTGTTGCTGCTCTTCCTAAGCCGTGCACTACTTGCTCTCACCGCAGCATTTCCTCAACGGAACATGGGCACAATTCTCCACACACCGCCTCCATTCCCGCAGTGCATGCCGGCTCGCCGCATGGGCTTTCAGGGCCCAACGTCGCGCCTCACCGCCTGCAGCCCCGGCGATCGAGCAGCAGCCTGGGCTCGGCCCGCCTGTCTTCACACCCGTCGCACTGGCAGCCCTCGCAGCAACAGCAGTTCGTGCAGTCGCTTGATACCTCACCCATAGCAACCCGGACGGCGACCACAAATGCAACTGCAGCTGCACCGACTACCGTACCAGCCACCGCCGCTGGGGCGCCACTGTTCGGGGGCGTTGTCGACTTTGGCTTCTCTAAAACTCCAGACGGTCAGCGGCTCCGCCCGCACTCGCGTCCGCCGAGACGGTGCCCGTCCCTTTCATCTGCACCGTTGCACTTGGTGCCGGGCCATCCGGGCGGCACTCTTGCCCCACCGAGTACTCTGGGCCGCTTTGCCTCCTGTCCGTCGTCGCCCCCATCGTCGCGATCGCCATCTCCACGCCAGCCCCCTGCGCCTATGCTTGTGGCATCTAGAACATACAAGCACAAGCCCACATCCGCATCTGCGGCTACATTTACATCAACATCATTATCAACGTCAACATCTAAATCTACAGCCACAGCCACAGGCCTAGACGCGAGAACTACCGCCACCACTACGCTAAGTGGCATGCGCGTTGCCAGTGATTTCCACGTCGACCTTCTCGATGACGTGGAGGAGATGTGTCAGGTAATGGTCAGTTTTGGGTCAGTACAGGACCGTCTTGGACGGGAGCGCGAACGCAAGTCGAGCCGGCCGTTAGTGCAACGGCCTGTGCGGCTGCGGCGACGGGCTGATGGCGGTGTGCACACGAGCCCTACGGCAGCGACGGCTAGCACTGGAGCTGTGCGGGATCAGATCCAGTGAAGGAGGGCTGGAAGGGCCAAGTGTGGCGCTGTGCGTGAGGCTGAAGCTCAGTTTCTAGTGTGGCGCAAGCTCTCGGCTGGTGGCTCCACAGGGTGATCGCGCTACTTACTAGCTTCACATGTCACTGGAACTGCACGTCTCCGTTCATGTTCGACGTCCTCGGCATAATCAAGGGTCTCTCATTTCCTCTGCCTATCCCGCAATATTACTTGATTATCTTTTTTTCCTTATTCTTGTTGGTCTATTGACTAATGGTGTTATTTTTCATTTCATTTTGCTGCTAGTCGGCCTCTGGCTTGTACTTTTTGCTACACGCCTACCCGCTTGCGGCTCGTTTTTGGCTGCCTGGGTAGAGGACCCGAAGGGGCCTTGTCTTGGTCCCTTTTTCTTCCCAAGAGTGCTCTGACGGGCTACTAAAAGGTAGCCACTGACAGTGAGAACCGGCGTTCTGGGAGGAAGTTTGGTTTCCCCTGTTTTTTTTTCTCTAGTGGTTGTTGGCTTTGTTTCTTTTTGTCCACGAGAGGGTTTTCTTTTTTCCCTGCCGGTGGGTTCGCGTTACAGGTACATGACCAGTGGGCGTTACGTAGTCTTTTTGTATATCGTCACGTGACGCCTGTTTGTGATGACGAGAGCCAAATGTTGGCGGGCGGAATGGGACGAACATGAACAACCAAAGTTGGTGGGAAGAACTGACGAGTCTGGATCGGTGCAAACCTGACTTGGTGACATCATGCTCGGCACATCAGAAGTTCCTGCATCATGTCGTCTTGTTGATATGGGCGTGTGGATGTGAAACAGGTGTGGAGGTGTAGAGATAGAGAACGAGACAGTGTGAGAAAGTAGGCAGGCGATTCTGCCGCCTCTCGTTCTGTCTGGGGCTGGACCTGCTCGAGATTGGGGTCTTTGCACCTGTCACGTCGTCTATGACGACATGGCGACACAGCGTGGGGAGCTAGCAAGCAAGCTGAGAGTGCTATTGTATAGCTGTCTAGCTCCATTAGACGGTGACCTAGGCAGAAGGGCTTTGACAGGCCTGCCGCTTGGCCTAGGTAGGCTAGGCGGGGTTGTTAGGTCTGCGCACTACTTTAGCAGCAAAAGAAGGCGATTTGGTGATGCGTGATAAGGTGACGGGATCAGGGTGGGAGCGAATGTATGGCAGAGGAGGAGAAGAGAAAAGAAGAAGAGGACGTAAGGAAAGAAGCCGAGGAACAGATTACCTAGACTTGTCAAGAGAACACCGCCCAAGACAGGGAGGGATGCTTTGCTCAACGACCGGTGTTTACCTGAAGCTTTCATAATCTTGTTTTAGATTTTGTCTGGAATTTATTCTCTTTTTTTCCCCGTATTTTTTTTTTAATTTTTTTAATCCTTTTCTCTTTATTCCCTTTGTATGTTATGTGCCCACCCTTATTGCCATTTGCCCACTCCACAGTTGTCAGAAAATGTGCCTGTTCCCGCGCTGCTTCGGCTTTTCTTTGCTTTGTATTTATCTCGCTCTCTTTTCCCTTCCCTGTCTAAATTGTTTTGTTCGGTTCTGAAGAGCTAGGCTTTGTGGTGGTCGCGCCTCAGGTGACGTTGTGCGGGGTGGCGAGAAGGGGACTAAGAAAACAGGAGATATGGAAAAGGTCCATCCATCATCCATGCACTTCACTCAGATGGATAGGTTCTAGTTCAAAGGAAATTCGGAGAAATGAAAAGGCGATGAGGGGGAGAAAAGCGTACTCGAATAAAGGGAAGAGCAAGCTCATGGACAAAGTGCCTGTATGATCTGTTATTTTCAAATGGACCTATGGCTGTCTGGAACTCGGCGCCGTGTTTTGCATGGCCTGATTTGATCTACCCAACCCAGATGCACAATCCCCCAGAAGAATTCGCCTTGAAGGCACACGAGACTAGGAAATCAGACGAGAAACGTGACATCAGGCGAAGGATACGGCGACAAAAGGGAGTTCCCAAATAGTCCGCCTAGTGTCCTATTTGAGCATGTTGCAGAGTTATGGGCTGGCTGCCTTTGCCGGGCTCTCGTCTCGGGAATTGATAGACGCCACCCACTCTTGATTCTTTAGCATCAAGAGGGATAGGGCGAAAGGACACCAGCTGTCCTGTTGCAGCAGTGCAGCTCTCCTGCTCTTCTCGGCCTAGCATTGACAAGATACTGCGCTATGCCCTAGCTTCACTTGGCCTAGCCTCGCTAGACTCGCTGGAGCGCTATATGCTTGGCTGCTGGCTGCTGTGAGTATGGGAAAAGCTGGCTCAGCTTTGCCTGGCCTGTCGTACAGGCCTCATGCAAGGAGTCCGTCCTAGCTTAGGGCTTAGGTTCAGCCCAGTTCAGGTCGTGGTCGAGATCGAGTAAATTAACTTAGGCTTTCGAGTGTCGAGCTGTCGCATGGATATTGCATGCAAGACGGGAAAAATAGAGTTGCAGTCGGACGTAGCCGATCGATGCAGTGCAACTCTGCAGATTAAGAGGGTGCAAGCAATACGCTGCCCTCGTTTGTGGCTAGCAGCTGGCTGCCGGATGCCGCCCACAAGATAGGGTTAAACAACCCTGAAACAGACCGCGCATACATATGTATGGAAAAGAAAAAAAAATTGCCCAAAAACCTTCCTCTACATGTGCATAGACCCTATCCCACCCTCGAGTCTATAACTCGCCTCCCACGTTTTCGTTGTCTACAACTAGCTCATCAAATGTGCGGCAGTACAAAAGCAT
The DNA here is from genome assembly GCA_038382965.1 of Ceratocystis huliohia. Classification (NCBI taxonomy): domain Eukaryota; kingdom Fungi; phylum Ascomycota; class Sordariomycetes; order Microascales; family Ceratocystidaceae; genus Ceratocystis; species Ceratocystis huliohia. The sequence continues at coordinate 19,715 of JAXCEX010000203.1, forward strand.
AGCTGGCTGGCTGGCTTCCTAGGCGCAGCAGCGCAGAGCAGAGCAGAAAGAAAGAAAGGGAGGGCAAAACCATGGAGAAACAAAAGGCCCCCGGGCTAGGGCAGATAACTAAGCTAAGCAAGCACGCCCAAGCCAAGCCATACATTTCTTGCATTCCACAAACCTCGCCTTTAGAGCCCCAAGTGGTGAGCTGTGAGGTAGAGATGGGTGAGCCTCTTGAGTAAGGACAGAGTCTTCCTGCCTGCTGGAATGGAGTCTACTGCGCCGTTGCTGTGACAGTTTCTCCTTTTCTTTTTCAGCAGCATCGGTCGATTAGGGGCGAGGGGAGATTGGAGGGAGGGGAAGAGAGCGGTAAAGAAGAGAATGTACATTTGCACGTTTCGTGTAGTTGTATGCAGCATATCTACAGACATACTATGCATGCTCAGGCACATACGATAATCCAAGCAGTAGGGGCAAGCTGGATCTTGTAGCGGGCCACGGCAAGGCTTTTGGGGCTGTTTTTGTATTGATGTCTTCATTTTCAGTCGAGAGACAAGAGTGCTGCCCAGGGAAGACCTCTGCTCTTGACATGTAGTCTGTCAAGAGGCCATGAGCCGTACAGGAAGCCCCTTCCAACACCCGGCTATACTCGTTGCAAGCCCAAGTCCCAACCAAACGGGATTTCCGTTGCTGGGGGCCCACACACATGGAAACCAAGAGCTCAGAGACCCGATCTCAGGAATGCGAGAACTGCGTGTTGTTGACTTTGTTTCTATCCCTATTCTCAAACACGATGTACGATATATTCGGCACACAAGACGGCCACACCTCCATGGCGTCTTTTCTTCCCGTACCTCACTTGTCCCTATCATCTATATCTTCTCTCTCGTCTCCTGTTCTGTCCAGTCCTGTCTTGGCTTCACCTTCTCTGTCATTTCGCGCCTTTGCATTCTGAGTCCGTCGTTCGCTTGTTATCTGTGATAATTTCCATTTTCTATCTATTCTAGTTTTAATCTGCGTGCTCTCTGCCGTTATCTTTTCCATCGTCTTTCTCTTTCCGTCGCTCGTTACCAGTAATTCATTCTACCGCACCGCTGCTTTACATTGCCCGATTCTCTCAACATACTGTCCCCTTCCTCGTCCGTCTTGGGAAAGCCAAGTTCTTTTTTGTCTTGCTTTTCCTGATCCCTTCTTCAGAGCCCCACTGCTCGAGTCCCCTTCCTCGCGTTGACTATCATCCATCGAGTTGGCTGTCTTTGTGTCATCGGTGCTCAAGAAGAATAGAACAAAGCACTGGCAGGAACAAGAGAAACACATCTACCAAGGACAAAAAAAGGCCTCTTGTGCGCAAGCTGCCGCATACCATTTACATCGCCCATATCTGCTGTCTACGTGCCATCATCAATCTGGTGATCGGCTAGATTTCCCTAAAATCCTATAGACACCTAGTAGCTATAATGGCTTCTGCCGTCATGCCCGACACCGACTGGGCGTCATCAGGAAACATGCAGTTCGAAGAGTACCTCGACTTCTCGCAGGCTACTGATTTTGGTGACCAGATGTTCATTAGTGGCCTAGCAGATGACCATCTCGAGCAACAACAGCAAGGGCACGAGCAAGAGCACATGTTTGGCACAGTGCCGATGTCGTCCATCTCGCCGCCGGAGACTTTTGTGCCGTGTAGTATGGCCGGCAATAGCGTCGATGTTAGCATGGGCCTGGGCCTGGGCCTGGGCTTTGGAGAATGGGCTAATGCTGCCAATGCCGGGGCTAGTGGTGGTGCAACGACAACAGCGAATTTTGAAATGCACCACAATCACCAAAGCCACAGTCTGGGAAGTAGTAATCTGCAAGCACCTACATCTAATCATCCCAATCTAGGCTTAGGCCTCGGGCTAGGGCTGGGCGTAGGTGTAGAAGAAGCAGGGTCCGAGATGGACGTTGAGATTGAGATGGCAAGCCCCAGTGGAGGAATGCCGAGTCCCAGCCAGCAGCGGCGTCGGGAGCAGGGGCAGGATCACCTGCTGGACCTAGCCCAGGATGAACAACAGCAGCATAAGGAACAACAACAGAAGGAGCTCGAAATTCATCAGCAGCACCAGCACCAGCAGCATCCTGGAATGGGGGGTCTCTCGCCGAGCGCTGCCGTCTCAGCCTCTGATCTGCTAGAACTGGAGCGAATCACGCTTAAGTCCCCCCATAGGCCCCGCATAGCCATGGTATCCAGTTCCGGCGATCTGTCTCAGCAAGCTAAGCAGAACGAAGACCAAAGCCAGTACCAGTACCAATATGATCAGCACCAACAACTACACCAAATACACCAGTTTCAGCAGCAGCAAAACACCCGCCTACAGCAAGTATCAGCCCCCATGTCTGGACAGGACCTGCTGGCGGTGCCTATCTCTGGGCTTCCAGCTAGGGGCAGTCCATCCTCTAACGTAGCAGCAGGAGCTCCTGTGGTTGGCGCTCCCCCTGCTACTGCTGCTACTGCTGCTACTACTGCTACCTCGCCTGCTGGCGGCTCGACTGGCCTGCCTGCAAATGTAATAATAACTAGGCCGGTGGGTGGTCCTTCTGTGGCCGCTAGTGCCGATTTTGCGCAGGCCAATCACAGCAGCAGCAGGCATGCAAAGGACGCCCCACTTGGCTCACCGTCTGGCACGACTGCTCCCTCAATGTCAAGTTTTTCGTCTCGCCGGCTTGATTTGTCGCGCAGATTCGTGAGTGCGCTAGTTTCTCCTATTCGCAAAGCCGCGGGAAAGAAAAACAAGGGCAAGCATGGCAAGAGCAGCACCAATAGTGCCAGTAGTGAGTGCAGCGGCCGATTAGGAAACCACCCTCGTGCCACTGTGAGTAATGTGGCCAGTGCAAGTTCTTTGGCAGGAGGGGCAGAGGCAGCTGCAATGGAATCGTCGACAGGTGGAGTAGCAGCACCAGCACCAGCACCAGCGGCAACAGCAACATCAGCATCTATGGTAGCTACCACGGAAAGCCAGGATCAGGGCCAGGCGCCCCACGCTCACCACAATCCCTTTGGCTTTTCCCACGCGCACGCCCCGCCCCACTCCACTTTACACACCCACACCTCACCCCACCCCCACCAGGCCGCCCTTGCAGACGGAAGGAGCAACAGCACTGGGCTGCATCCGGCAGCTACCCCTTCACAGCCAAGCTCTTGCACGACCAACAGCAGCATCAGTAATCGTAGCCATAGTGGGCAGAGTGCCAGTGTTGGCATCAACCACGCCCAAATAGAACACACGAACAATGACTCTGCCACTACTGCTGATCCTGCTGCTGCTCCTGCTGCTGCTGCTGTCTCTTCTCTGCCTCCCTCGAGCTCCGCCGTCTCGATGGCCATGTCTGATATGGCCATGCCCTTGTCAATGTCGATGGTCACTTTTCCGGCGTCCTCTCTTTCGTTTTGCAGTGGTGTCTCTGCAGCCTCTGTCTCGTCGTCCCCTTTGGCACACGCCCAGTCTTACCACTCTCTAAGCTCACACGCCCAGGCTCAGGCTCAGGCCCAAGCTCAGGCTCAGATGGTACATGCCGGGTCTTTTGGGAATTTAAGAGGATCTTCTTGTTCTTCTTTTCAAGAGCAGGAGCGTCAGCAGCAGCTCACGCAGCAGTCCTGTGAAGATTTGCAGCATTATAAGCAACACCCCCTCCATCCCCAGCGCCAGCCCATGGCCGCAAGTTCCTCATCTAGGCCCACCGTCCTCTATCAGCACTCTAACATCAGTGGCAAACACAAACACACACCATCGTCCATCACGCTCCAGCAGGCATCTCCCTCTACCACGGCTGCGGCTGCAGCTCTCAATAGCACTACTACCACTACTGCCACTACTGCCACTCCAGGACCCAATAGTTCATCTTGCAAAGCTGCCGCTACTGTTGCGTCTCCCGTTACTGGAAACACGCCTATTTCCGTCACGCCACTAACTGATAAAGAAGCTGCTGCTGCTGCTGGCTCTAGCTCGCTTTCTCTAGCGCTAAATCGACACGCTCCAGTAGCTACCTCATCAGGCGACAGTGGTTGCTCGCCATTGGCACAGTCGGCACCAACTGCTCCTAATCGTGGCCCTTCTTCTTCTTCTTCTTCTTCTTCTTCTCCTCCTGTTTGCTCACCGCCTTCGCTTGCTATGTCTTCCGCTAACGCTACTGCTTCTGCAACTATTGCTTCCACTACTGCTACTAGTGCTATTGCTGCTGCTGTTGCTGCTGGACCCGCTTCTTTTGCTTCTGCCTCTACTCCTCTTTCAACTACCGCTTCTGCTCCCGTAGTTGCTTCGTCTATTTCTACTTCTACTCCATCCTCCTCCTTTCCAGCCCCCCTTGAGAATTCCTCTTCTTCCTCTCCTTCTTCCTCTTCCGATCCAGCTTCTACCTCTTCTTCCGTGTCCCCGTCTGCTGCTCGCCCCAGACCCAAACTCTCTTCAAGTGTGTCTGTCAGCTCAGGCCTTAGCTCCCTGCACCAATCTTCATCACTATCTGCAGCTTTATCTCCATCGTCATCTACATCTCCCCATACTAGTTCCTCCTTACAGTCTCACCCGCACCGGCTTGTCCATCACAGCTCCGTTCATTTTCCTACAACGGCTGCCGATAGCATTACTTCTTTGCAAACACCTCCCGTTAATCTTTTTATCAATCCCTTCCTGCCGCTGTCTTTTGAAAAGTCAGCACCCCCTTCTGCCCAAGCGTCGTCTGTTAACACCGGATTATCTGTACCCGCACCAAACATGGTCGATTATCAGCCGCTCCAGTCGCGTAGTAACTCTATGTTCGACGCTGATTCTATTGATCCCCTAGCCCTCACCTCGCCCACGCCTCGTCGCGCTATGACGATGAGTATTTCTGGTCCTTCACTTGGCACTGGCCTTGGCTCTGGCCTTGCTGACATGGCATCTTCAATTCGCGACCCCACTGTCGTCTGGCCCATGACCTCTGCTGGTGCTGAAAACACTATGCTCTGGAGTGTCTACGGCAATGATGCTACTGCTGTTCATGACAACAACATGTGGGCGCTGAACATGATGCAACAGCAGTCGCAGGATGGCCAGGGCAGCGCCGATGGAAATGAGCACTCGTCGTTCACCGATGCGACTGCGCATTACACATTCCAGCAGCCCTCACACCATCCCCAGACCGTGTCGCCCCACGACCTGTCGCATAATGAGCTTACCGAGTACCCTGGGCTAACTGCTGATGGATCCATGATACACAACCCTCACATGATGCTCGATCCCACTGCTAGTCATACAGCGAACCCCTACGAGAACAATGGTATTGGCAGCATAAATGGTCCCCTCGATCACCACTTCATTAATCCTGCCCAAACCCAGCACGTCATGACCCAGGCCCCTCAGCTTGTTGCTGCACCTGCCTCTGCCCCCAACGACCAGCAACAGCGCCGTCGTCAGCCCAGGGCACCTTCAAGCAGTATGCGTCATATGCATAGCCTGCCTGTCATGAGCAGTCGCAAGCAAAGACCCAACAGGAGCGAGAGCCCCGGATCTGGCTCTGGCGCCCCTGGCTCTGGCTCTGGTGCTCACGGTCATGGACACGCCTCTGTGCCTGGCCATTCACGGACCTTATCTGGCTCTGCAAGCATCCCTCCACACGCCATCCGTAAGAAGCGCAGCGTCAGCCGCACGCTTGCCCGCTCCGCTAGCAACGGCAGCATTGATTTTGGTGGCTCATCAGCCGGACTGGCTATGAGCGTCAGCATGAATCAGCTGGCTAGTGCTAACGTTCCAAGTGCTGGTACCGGCACTATGAACCACAATGTCCAAAACATGCAAAGTGTCCAGGCTGTGCAGAATGTGCAAAACTTCCAGAACACCATCAACAACCACGATGGTTACAACGGCCTTCTCAGCCAGCAGAGCAGCCAGAGCAGCCACAGCGGCTACAGCGTTCAGAATGCCCATAACAGCAGTAATCCCCATGACCAGAGTAACAACAGCAGTCAAAGCAGCAGTAGCAACACCAGCTCAAACACCACTGGGGGCATCAGCTTCATGAACTATACCCCCAAGGATGGCCACATTCTCATGACTGGCGTGGCTCCGAGTGGTAGCAGCAAAACCAAAGCTAAGCGTGAACGCGAGGCCAATGAGCGTCAGCGTCGCCTTAGTGAGGCTGCGCGCCGTGCTGTCATGGCTGCCGGGGGTGATCCAGGCCAGATTGAGGGTTGGATCAAAGTTTCTGATGAAGAATCTCCTCCTGCCACCGCTGAAGTTCACATCAAATCCCAGGACCCGGACAGCGAGTCTGAGAGTAAATAGAAAAGCCTCAAACGATATCGCAAGTCTCGAGCACGTCTACACCTTCGCAGACGACCAGTACTCAAGTCCCGATGGTCGTGAGAGAAGAACCGCGGCAGTCGAGCCTGGCATCCAGAAAAGTCTTTGCTTTTGTCCTTGCTTCATATAGGCCGGCGTCTCATTAGGGACCCCATGGCCTCCATGTCTGAGTACCCCTCTATTTCTAGTATTTCTTTTGTTTGCTTTGTTACCTTTTTTCGCTTTGTCCATGTTTTTATTTCCTAACCCGAGTTCCAGACCTTGTCCTGTGTAACATCACGTTGATGTTGAAAAGCACGTTTCTTTTGTGTCTTATTTCTTAATTCCCTCTTTTTCCTTTTCTTTTGTTGTAACGTTTTTTTACTGTTATTCTTCTATCTTAGGAGGCTGGTCTTTTTCTATTGTTGGTGGCGCTTTCATCTTTACGGCTGGGTTCTTTTTTGGCTGGCGTTGAAAGAAGAGTTTCTGCTTCTAGGTGTTTGCACGTTTCTCCTCTTTGTTGTCTTCTTTTTTTTTCTTTTGCCTTGGAACTCTTTGTTTATATCATTATCTCTTTCGGCTCTAGGAGGTTGCACTGCAACCTAATCGACTGTGAAGCCGCTGTTTTGTAAAGAAGCCCAGATGCTTCATTTGCTTCTCTCTTAGTCTTCAGCTATTCAGTAGCTTTTATCTAATAAAATGGACCTTTCAACCTCATTTCTTCTTGCGTGTCTGAGTGTCTACGATGCGTTTTTAGCTAGTGTTTCTTTGTCTTTCTGTGTAAGTCTTGCTCTCCCTTTGTTTTAGCATTGTGTAAGAACCTGCTAAGACATCGTGAGCTAGTCTAGTCCTCGCCGCATGCGGAACTACGCATTTTCAGGCCCCTCCCTTTCATATATGGTAGCCGTATTTTATCTAGATCAGCATTACTAAACGTTAGGCAAGAAGGAGGAAGCAGTAAAGTCCCCTTCGTTGCTGTCATCTTCTTCCACTTTGCTTTTGCTTTTTGCCCTGTCCGCTTGCCCTCGCTAAGCCTCCTCCATAATACGCTTCAGTTTAGAGCATAGCATCCATCACTCAATCCCGGGCTTGCCCATATTGGATAGAGACGGGCCAAGTAGAGCAGGAACAGTAGCAGGAAGGGGAAAGGCACGGCAGGGGCAGAGGCACGAGGTCATGTCAAGCTCACCTTTTAGATCTGGCATTGTCTCCAGGAGAAGACTCTGAGTCAGGCGGCGTATTGTGTGCACAGTGGACAAGCCAAGATGGCCGGGCCGGGAATAAAACGACATGACTGCCGACGCTAGATTATGCCCCTCGCTAGCAACGGTGCTGTCGCGTTGTCTGATCTTTCTCTCTCCCTCTGCCATGCCCTCTCTTGCTCACACACACACACACTCTCTCTCTCTCTCTCTCTCTCTCAGTCTCTACCCTTCTCTCCCCTCTTATTCCTTTGGCTTCTTCTCTCTCGTGTCTTCGCCGGATTGCAACTCTGACCTGAACAACCCCCCCCCTCCCTCATGGCACACTGATAGCCATACAACCAAGTCCTCCAAGTAAGAGGGGCCGATATCACCGCAACCGGCGAAGCTAGAAGCCAACACGCCCCCTTGTTGTTTTTCTTGTTCCTTAAGGAGGGAGGAACTTACTTAAAGTCTCTTGCTAGCTATGCTATGCTATGTAGTGTTTTGCCTTGTTCCTGGTTCTTTTTTCTTCTTCTTTTTTTCCCTTGTCTCTTTTCAGACTTTCCTTTCTTCCATTTTTTTTTGCCTTTTTTTTCAGAGGGAGGGGGCCTAGATGGCACAATGACAAAGCAGGTTTTACGCGAGTCCGGATCTATACTAGGACAAGATTCAAGACGTAGGGATGATGACATGGTGCATGAGCTGTTCGTCAGTTAGATTAGGGCGGAATTTCATCTCTCTGCACCCCCGCTCCGCTCGTATATGTGTGTATGGCGCTATATAAGTACTGCGACTTGGTGGGCTGACTAGTTGCCTGGCTTGCTGGCCGGCGTTTACCCGCAGGTGCTTTTTTGCCTTTATATCTTTTGGTCGTTGGCGTTTGTGCTTACTTGTTTCTTTTCTCGTAGACTTCGTTATCTCGTAGCTATGTCCCTCGTTCTCCAGCTTTCCCTTGTGCCCCCCCCCCCCTTCTCTCCTTTCCCATCAGCTTACCCCAGATCTGTCTTCCCCCTCCCCCTCACTTACCTCCCCCCACGTAACCGCCCCCCTCCTTGGTCCCTCCTGATGTCGCCGATGTCCCCTGTTGCTGAACGCTCTTTACACGGCGTTTCACCGGTTGGTAAAAGTCGTTGAAGTTCATAGCCACACCTAGAAACCGCATATCCAAGTCGGGCTGGTACGCCAGATCACCAAGGAGGATTTGCAGTCTGCTTTTGAAATACAGTCCCAGATGACGGAGCCGCTCCTGCAACACGGGGAACTCTGAGGCAGGGCCCGCCAGGCCAGCTGCATCGGCTGCCTCATCGTCGCCATGCACGCCCAGTTCCTGGTACCGGGAGAAGTTTGACACACTCCAGCTATACAGCCCGTCAACCGAGTCACGGAACGTCAACATGCCTTTGAGAATGTCGTTAAGCTGTGCTGTGTATGTCGTTCGATCACCGCCGTCAGATGCTGCTGCCGCTGCTGCCGCCTCGCCGGCGTGCTTGTTGCGGTTGGCTCCCAGTAGACCCTTGTGTGTGATGTCATTGAGGTACTGAGTGTGTGCATTAATCAGGTCGTCAAGGGTGGCACCGTCGCGGTGGATCTTACGCTGTAGCTCGTCCCACGACGACTCGATTACTTCAAATAGAAAGTAGTACTGTAGTTGACCAACAAAGTGAATCATCTCGGCTAGGATACCTTGTGTCGACTTCCAAGTCTGGTTGACAATAGCATCCGAGCTTTGTAGTACACCGCGTGCGCCTGTCATGCACTTACGCCACGTTGTGGCCAATGCAAACTCAACACGCTTAATCCGCCACAATAGGTTAAACACCTTGAGGTACTGTCGCAACCCCCATTCCGTCACTACCACATCAACCGGCGCATCAATCTTGTAGTCTAGCGTAAAGCAGTCCCAGCCAATATCACCGTGAAAGCGCTGCAGCATATGGGCATCTAGTCGTCTCAGGACCTCGGGGTTGTCATACTGCGCATTAGATCCTTTTATAGCATGGTCTAGCTGAGCGGTTACAGTGTGGCGATACAGGATATTAGCAGGCCTATCCAAATTAGGTGCTAGAGACTCCATAAGCAATGCAGTAAAATCGCCTTGGCCAAGCAGCATGTAATCCTTTAGCGCCTGCAGGTGCATAAAGATTTTGAACTTGTGGTCCATTAGGTCAATCAGCTGCTTCATGGTGGTCTTATAAGCCTCGTCGATCCAAGCCTCCAGCTTGGCCGTCTCGCCGTAGCGAAGCTCGCGAGAGGCTGCCTTAGAGTAAGCCTCAACCCATTGTGAGTCGCCACAACTGTGGCGGATAAAGTTAAGCGATTTGCCGATCAAGAACATTTTCTCAGCAAATGGCCGTGTAATTATACTAGGGATCATGGCCTCAACCATCTCGTACTTGGTCTCCCAGATGCTGGTGCCTCCCGATTTGTTACGGTCCGCGGCTGCCAGTTTCTGTGTCTGCTCTTTGACAAAAAACTCGAGGTACGGATCTGATAGCTCGCCGTCATAGATCCAGTGCCGCAAAATATCATAGAAGGGCTTTGTAAAGTTGACTAATAGCCGCTCGGCAAATGCGGCCACTGTAGGGTCTCCATGAGCTGAAGAGAAGTTGTGTATCAATGTGATCAGCTCCCCGCCGTGTTTGGTAGTCGACTCCTCGGCAATGACGCTAAGCAGCCGCAGGCCCATAGTTGCCTCGCGTGTCCATATCACACACCGCTTGAGTGTGACGCCGGCTTTGCCTATGCCGCCTCGTGGGGCCGTTTCGTCCAACGACGACAAGGCCCTGCGGATCTGTCCCTCGAGTGTTGCAATGAGGCTCAGATACGACCGTAGCTCTGTTGAAATTGCTGCCCTTATACTCTGCTGCAAAAGACCCGGCGCTGGCGTGTTGACAAAGGTGTCTAGCTTGCGATAGAGGAGAGATGGTTCTGCCAGGGTATTTAGTAAGGAGACTAACGGCGGCGGCAGTGTAGGCGGGATCTTTAGCACATTGTCTTGCGTGATAGGCTGTGTTTCTGACGGTACGCCTTGCAGTGTGAAGGGCATGTCGCGGAGTATGGTGACTTCGTTGGGGGTAACTTCTGAGTAGTTGTCTGCTAGTAGCAGCGATTTAAGCGCTACATCACGCCGCGGCGGCTCTGGCTCGACTGGCGTTCTTTGCGCCTCAGCTGCCTTTTTAGCCGCCTCCTTCTGGGTCTGCTTCTTTACAACATGAGCCTGGGCCTGGGCTAACTGCGCCTCCTTTGCGGCAACATAGGCCGCCTGCGCCTGTGCTTGTGCCTCTTCGTCCGTTCTCATCAGCGGTGAGGCATTGGGCGACCGGTCTTTTTCCTGCCGGCGTGAGACATCTCGAGGGTTAAGCGGGGGCGGCCGTGGCGTTATTGGTACGGGCTCGTTGGGGTCAGGTGAGTCGGAGAGCTGGTAGAGGAGATAGAGAATGGCCCACTTTTGGTTGAGCACCGGGAGGGAAAGCAGGCGGGTGTAAAGATTAGAGAAGCGGAGAGCCTGGCTAGGATTTGTTTGGATCAGCTTGCGCTTGATCATATCAGAGGCATGGTTGACGTCACCAAGGGGGGCCGAAGCGGCAGGGCTTTAGCAGACGTGTTAGTTGAATGACAAGCTCTGGGCTTTGGGTTCTGGGTTTCAGGCCCTTGGCCTCCAAGTCCCAGGTGAAATAAATCGAATCGAGACGTACCTAGAAAGAATCGTCTTGGTCACATTGAAGCAGTGGTCGTGACGCTGCTGTGCTATCGACTCGTCTTCATCAGGGTCATTAGGAATAAGATGCGATACAAGGCGGTCAATGGCGTTAGTGATACGCGACTCAATCTTGTTGTCAGCCATGCTGGCAAAAAGAGAAATATGGAAACTGAGTAGGACTGCCCGCTTTGGACAAGCTCTTCACACTATCAGCTTGCAGTCGTCGTGATGAAGCTCTTGGTGACGCGCTTGCTGTTAAAAAGCAATCGGCAAAATCGGTACCCGGCATCTACAACTTTGGTACGCACTCTTGTGCACATGCAAGGCTGGGACCGCAAGGCTGTCACAGTAAAGTAACAAAATTTGGGGAAACGTTCCAAACCTATCCCAATTAAGAATGCCGCCCTGGCACCCGCCAATGTAGTCTGTACCTGCACCACCACTTGATTTTCAGCTCAACTAGTTGTACTAACTACCAACCAGCTTACCCATATCCGAGTACACTACGAACAAGCTTGAACGACATCATCAAAGAAATCCTATTTTCCGCATGGCTTCTCTCAGAGCAAGTTAATCCAACCTGCACACCTTACTACAACTGTCCAACTGCTTCTGCCTTTTTTTTATTTTTCCTCTTCTCTACTTCCACTCTTTAATTCTCTCTTTCATTTTTGCGCGCCGCTGCAATACATTCATGGGCTGCCACTGTCAGCCACACAATTCGCACGTCTCTCTTTGCAAATTCATCGCCAACTCGCTCAATTTCCCGTCGCGCTTGCTTTGTTCGCACGCCCCTTCCCGCCCCGGCATCCACGCCTTTCCGTTCTGCATCCACTTGGCCCCAGTAGTGCTTCGATTTTGTCAGCCTTGTGGAATCGGCCCTCAGCCTTGCGACGATTGCGCCTGTAACGGGCTTCGCCTGTAGCTTCAACGACAGCCCTTGTTTTGCTTTGCTCTTCTGCTGCTGCTGTTTCCTTCCTAGGCCGTCCTGCGAATTTGTCTTCATAATACCCTCCTACGCTATATCCTTTTTCAACTGGTCCACTGCTCGCCTCAATTCCTCGTCCCCCGTCTTCCTCCGTCTCCTCCCCTCCGAATACCCCCCTCACCACTCAAAAAAAAATGCCCGATATCGATCCTGCGGCCCTAAGCCGTCCCGCCGGCGGCTCGACAACTCCAATTCTAGGCTCAAAGTCTCTACCCCTGGGCCAAGCTGCGCACAAGACCAAGACGAATCCTCTGGTACCACCGCGCATTGATCTTGAGCCTCTCTATGTAGCGCTTCGTAACGCCATCTCCGCCGCGCAATGGAAGGCTTACAAGGACGCCATCAGCAAATTCTTAATAGGTAAAAAGCCACTGAAGCCTACACGGACTTTTGCCGGCTAGTGGTCACCACGGCCATTATTGCTGCCAGTTGCCTGGTGCAAGTGCAAGTGCACGTGCAAATGGCCGGCTATCCTCCGTCCTACGTATCCCGTGAGGCTACTCCCGATCTAACCGCTAGATAGGGCATATGAGCGTCGGCGAGTTAAACTCTATTCTTAATCCTATACTAGTCTCGCCCAACGGCGAAAGAGAACACCTTCACAATCGTCTTATTGTTGCAATATACGGCAATGTCACTCGAGAAATGCCCGAACCCGGTCTTGCGCCGTGGGTCAGCGCAAACGACAAGCCCATAGTAGCTGCGCCCTCGAAGCCCTCGTCTAGTGATGCTGCTGAGAGGTGGCTGAAGGGCGAGGTCATGAATCTGCCTAATCGCGACCGAAGGCGTATTAAGCAGCTTTCCCACATTGAGGTTTGCCCACCACTACCCCCTCATGGATCCATCTTGATAGCATATATGCTAACCTTTTTTGCTTCGCTTCCTTAGACACCATACGATCCATTTGAGAGCATCGCCAATGCCTTTGCCAAAGCTCACCGCAAGCCAATGCGCAATGCAGATACTGCAACTACCACCAGCGGCGTGGGAATGGAGATGAGTACGTTTGACTGGTCCAGCTATATTTGCAACCTACCTGCCCTGCTTTGAGCCTCACTAACATATGTTCCCTTTCTTCGCTCAGACTTCAGCAATGAAGCACGAAAACGATTCGCCGCCCCTCTCGCTGTCGAGTCAGGCGAATTCCCTGACGCTTCCACGATCGAAAGCCGCATGCTGCCCATATGTTACCAGGCCGGCTTACAATCAGGGCACAGCCCAGACTCGGTCAATCTCATGGTCAACGCAACTGATACTTTTATCAAGTCCATAATAGCAACCATCCTATCGCGCACACGCAGCAATGGGCCTGGTGAAGGCAGCAGTACCGGCTTTGGCATGGGCACTGGTTGGATTCAAACACGCAGCTACAAGCGCAGGCTACATCGTGAAGAGGAAGCAGCACTACGTGGCGAGTTGTTTCGCGACAAGAGCGGCCTCCTCCCCATTGAGGCACGAGCGGCCAGTGATCGCGAGCCACTAAGCATGGTCGATCTGCGACTGTCACTTGAGCTGGGCGACACTGGCCTAGCAAACTTCCCAGCCGTGTCAACCTCCATCACCAACGGCTACCGCGACGGTGAGCTAGCCAACTACAACGAGTACAGTCTCTTGCCCTCGGTTTCGGAGACTTTGAAAGCCAGTGAAAGCCCCGACGAAGCAGAAGCGTATACAGGGGGCCATTCCTTCTCCACATCGTTCGGCTCGCAAGCAACAGTCCTCCATTCACAGTCACAATCGCAACCAAAACCCTCGCTGCCGCCCTCGCACGATCCCATGGACATTGACGTAGAGATCACGTGGGAGGGTGCAGATTGCTTAGAGGAAGTCGACTCTTTATTGGATGCTTGTCTTTCTGGTCCGCTGTAGAGGCCGCGCACCCACGACCAAGCATCCTCTCCCTTTCATCCCTGCTCCTTACCCCCCACCGGCCCATTACCATATAGACTTTTTGGCCTTGGCCTTGAAATGCCCAGCACGCCAGTATCAGCTGCCATCGCCGGCCTATCTTGTGCTGCCTTCTGATGTCCAGATACCGACCACAGCTACGGTCCCGTCTTCGGCTACGTTCAGATCAGCGTCCAGCCCACCCCTCAAATCAGCCTCCTCTATTTCCCCGCCTCCCAAACTCAGCCCCAAATACAAATCTACACCCTTCGACCAGCGCCCTGTACACACATGCCGCCCCTTGACTTCGTCTAATAATCTCTTGAACCACCGACCGAATCGCTGCGGCTCGACAGTCCGCCAAGCGATGCGCTTCATACATGTGGCTACTAAGAGATGCAGACATAGGTGCGCTTACCAAGCAGCGGGGGCGATCCAGGGGGCATGAATACGGCTCTGGATGTGGACATGAGAGTTTAGGTGGTGGGCCGGTGCGCAGCATGGCCTACAAAAATGGCCGCAGTGAGCGCACCTGCAGTCCGGGTATATCTGAAATAACATGGCTAGTAGCCCAGTCTGCCTTCAGACTCGGGCCTATACCCCACCCTTGCACCGCCGCCAATAGCCAGCGTTTCTCCCTTCTTATATCTAAGCCCTGCCCTCCCATAGGGACGGGGGCTTTACACTTGATTTCTTTTTTCCAGCGGCACTGCATGAGAAACTACAGTATGCGCCGATCCTCTTCTTCTCACATATGCCCATTTGTATATAACACGTTGAATGTGAGTATATCTATCTAGACTTTACGTTGTAAAGCCTCAGTCTTGCCTCATCTTGTTTGCTTGCTAGACATGCGACAACGCATGCGCGAATGCAGCGCTAGTGTTTATAGAGAACAAAAAGCGCAGCTTTGCTATCTATACCATTATGTTTGTTTTTTTTCACTTTTTTCTCCTATTCTTCGCTGATTTCTTCTTCGACTCTTGTCAACAGTTGACTCACCTTGAGCTTTCTTCACTTCGGTTCTCGTACTCTTTCCTTCAATTCCACACGTTGGCTATTTTTATTGGGCTGTTTGCTGTTGTTTTACGCTAAATTTTCTCGATTTTTGTTTATTTTTATCACGACGTTCCTCTTGTCTCCCCGTCTTCTTCTTCTGCTTCCTTCGTCTGCCCATGGTGTTTTTTTTTTACTTGTTTCTTGCTTGTCTCTGGTCTTGGCCATCTCTCGCTTTTGAATGTATATGCCTCTTGGTCTTGGCCCGTTATATTTGGTGCTAGTCTGCTTGGTCCACACTATATCTTCTTCCAGGCATAAAATATCAAGTCTTCTTACCATTTATAAAAAGAACCTAAAAAATACCCTCGGAGACCATCTGCAATTCAATGTCAATGTCGTCATGAAACTTTCACGCTTGTGCTTTATTTATAATAGCCTCCTATTGTATCAACCTTCCAAAGCCTGGCTTCCTTGCTGGCTAACTGTCTACAGGAAATCACAGACACACAATGAGAAAAAAAAAAAGAGAGGACAGGAAAGTAGGAAGAAAAATCTCGGTAAATAACCGAAACAAGGAAAAAAATAACATGAATTTCTTCTCAAGGACAGAAAAAAAAAAGGAGGTGAGAAAACAAGCCGAGCAAGGCAACAAAAGAGACCCAGAAACGCCTTTACGCAGCAAAGAAACAAAAAAAAAAAAAGAGAGAAACAGGCGAGCAATTGTAAATAGAAAAGAATCCCAGCAAAAACAGGAATCAAAAAGAATCACATGCGTTGACTGTTCGAAACAAAAAAAACCACAAGAACAAAAACAACCTCCAAAAATCCGAAGCCTGGAAATAAAATAAAACGCAGGCTTAACAAAGAAAAAGAAATAATAGAAACAAAACCAGGCCAGATAATCTTCCAATTCCCGTCTGGTACTGTGAACCGTTTTGCATGCGGAAAAGAATAAGAAAAAAAATAAGAACCGTGAATGAATGCAATGGTGGTTGGCTGTGTCAATCCCACCAAATGCCCATAGAATAACCGAGAAAAGAGAAAGAATAAATAGACCACTCTGCCGTCCTAACAAAAGCCGTTAGCTCGCTTGACAAGCTAAACGTCCATCATCTCCGTGTCCTCGGCCTGGCACAGCTTGGCCGGAGTATCTAAGGAAGGGCCCCATCGGCCCTCGTAGATGGTCGCTGGCATTCTTCTACGCGCTACCACCCACCGCATAGCCTCCCAACTAAGGATCTGCTCCACGGTTGGCCTGCTAGCGGGATTGGGGTTGATCATAGCCGTGACAAGATAGTCCAGAGAGAAAACATCCTCCTCGTTGGCCATGAAGCTCGGCGGCTCCTCAAGAGCAGGAAAGACTGTAGCACCAAAGTCAGGTAGACCAGTAGCAATAGGCTCTCCATCGCTGCTCGTCACGGAATTCCGAGAAGGAGAAGGGTCCAAACTGTTGAGGTCAGCAGCGGAAGACGTCTGGGAAAGATCATTAACAGACCCAAAAGTCAGGCTGGGGACGTCTGAAAGATCGCCTGAACGCAATGCCACCCAGGTAGGGCCGTTTTCAGGGAGCACCACGTTGCATGCCATCTCGATCATGATAATACCGAGGGAAAAGACATCCGCAGGCTTGTCAAACTTTCCTTCCAAAATCTCCGGGCCAATGTACTCGCGATCGCCTTCTGAGTTGATTGACTTTTCTACAGGCCACGCTGCAGCAAGACCAAAGTCACCAATCTTGATCACACCATCATGTGTAATAAAGATGTTGGCTGGCTTCAAGTCAAGGTGGATGAATCCAGCAGTGTGGATTTCTTGCAAGCCCTAATTACTCATGTTAGCACCAAGTCTGAATCAAAGCAACATCAGAATCAATCAACCAACTTACCAGAGTCAAGTCATGTAGAACCTTCCAGATACGGAAATCATCAAGACGGCCCTGTCGTCCAATAGATGCCAGGAACTTGTCCAGTGTCCCATTATCGCAGTACTCTGATTGAATGTAGAGATGGCCCTCCACTTCCCAGCTGTCGATATAGCGCACAATATGCGATGTATGCGTCAGCTGAGCGAGGATGCGAGCTTCGCGCAGTTTAATCTCACGGTCACGTGTGCCGTGGTAAGGGTGGCGCGTCTTTTTTACAGCAAAAGCAGATCCCGGAGGAGGAGGTCGGGGAGTAGAGCGAAAGAGAGATGACCTAAAATCGGGTGTGCCGACGGGTGTTGTGCTCGCCTCTTTGGGATATGCCACGCGATAAACGGTAGAGAACTCCCCCGTACCAATGGGGTCCACACGGCCAAAACGCTTAGCCAGATCATCGTCAAGCTCCATGCGGTTGAGACGCTGACCAGGATTCACTGGTGTCACAACACGGTGACTACGCATACCAGTAGTAGGAGTCGCTGGCGTCTCGCCATTCAAGTTGGCAGAAGATCTAGAGAGCGACAGACGACCGCCATCTGGTCCCAGGCTGGATTCACGTGGGGTACGAGGAACGTCCAGAAAGCCTGCAGAGGGGCTTGAAAGCTTAAGAGCAGTCAATCTGTTCTTGCGCCGGGTAAGCGGGCTTCCAACAACGTCACCAGAAACTTCACTGGAAACCTGCCGCGTGAATCTGCGCGTCGCGGAGAAAGGATTGCTATATCTGTTCGCACTGGGGCTATCCTGGGGACTTGGGTTCGTGGGAGGAGATGTGGGTTGGCGGGAAGGTGTGGGAGGAAATTCAATATCAGGGCCCGCAACGTCGCTTTCAGGCGTGCTGGTCCCAGTCTTGTAGGGGGTCGATGATTGCTTGTCTTCAATATCTCTATCCAACACACTCCCTCGGCGGGAGTGGCGGGAAAGGCGCTGAAATAGCCCTAGACCGCGGGGATTTGGGGTCCCAAAGTTGATACTAGCAGACTCGCCAAAAAGCGAATCGGTCGATAATGGGGTGCCCGGCTCAGTACTGAAGCTGAGACGGCCGCTCTTCTTGAGCGCACTGCCTGGAGGCGGTGGGTACGTCGCGAATCCGTGGTTCTGTTTCTTGCATGGGGTATCGGGAACAACGATTTTA
This sequence comes from Ceratocystis huliohia, assembly GCA_038382965.1. Classification (NCBI taxonomy): domain Eukaryota; kingdom Fungi; phylum Ascomycota; class Sordariomycetes; order Microascales; family Ceratocystidaceae; genus Ceratocystis; species Ceratocystis huliohia. Next base: position 37,798 of record JAXCEX010000203.1, read on the forward strand.
CGGTCATCTTCAGGGTTTCTATTGACTTTGGAGATCAGACTAGTCGACATGAAGGACCGCGGTTTTGCTCGCAAAGGGTTTTGGTTAGGCGTGGCCATGATTGGAGTCTGGCGGCTCTGGTTCTGACTTCCAGGAGTCATGGAAATTGGATTTGGCGGGGGGGCCATTGGGTTAGGCAGACCGTATGGAACTGACTTGCTGAAGCTGAGGCCAGGGATTTTGGCTTTTGGGGGCACAAATGGTTCTGGGAAGGTAGTTGGAGATCCGTCCAGAAGATGACCGCCGGATTCTGACGGCTTCAAAGACCGGGAAAGCGGATGTCTCTGTGGTCGATCGACAATTGTGGACGGCGGCAGCATTACGTTTGGCGAAAAGTGCGAGTCTTGTGGTGGAACAAACTGGTCCATAGATAGACGCGGCCGTGTTCTCGAAATGGGGGTAGCAAACTCGCCACCCATCTGAGAAAGCTGTTGAGCACCTGCTCGACGGCCCCATGATGTCCGCTCGCGCAGCGTCGTTCTACGAAGAGAGCTACGCTGACGTGCAGTTGGATTTGGTGACGAAGTGATAGGTTCGCGGGGAGGGGGCATAGCCAAAGAACTGAGTTCGTAGTTTGCCTTTCCCGCCTCTTCATGGATGTCAAAGCTGCTGGTTTTAGTGGGTGTGCTTGAGCCGCCAAAGACGTTATCGGTTGCGGTAATGCTGTTTATGGGGCTACTGGTGGCAATGCCATGAAGACTACGCCGCTTGGCGACGGGGCTGCCAGCATTGCCCGAGTCAATATCCATTTGGTCGCTTCGTTTCTGGCCAATGGACAGCCCTGGAATAAGGTCAACGCCAGGATTGAGAGTTTTTAGCAAATTGGAGGAGTTCCCGGTGACGTCCAGATGCAGACTGTGGCGGGTGATTTTATCAGCGTTGTGCGTAGCGTTTAGCGGGCTTCCAGGTGCTGTTGCAGGGGCGTTTTCCTGGCCCGAAGCGTCGAAGCCGGCGAACGTGGGAAGAACTAGATTGCCAGACTGGCTTGATTCGCTCAAGCCCAGGGCACGACGGGGGGGGAACGCCGACTTTGGAGAGCCACGCGGCTTAGAAATAACCCGAGATGGAGAGGCCTTGAGACCTCTGTTTGAGCGGGTTGATCGAAGCGAAATTTTCAGGCTATTTCGAAGGGGCGTTGAGTCGAAAGCGTCAGGCTGGAAGTTGACAGAGCTGGAGAGGGGGAACAGACGCGTAGGAGATCTGTTAATTTTGCGAGTGGGAGAGTCGGCGGGTGTCGTTGAAGAGTGAGGGTTAAATCGAGTAGTGTTGGTGGAAGGGTCAGTTACAGGAGCAGAATCGAGAGATGGCGTTTCGGGGGTTGATAATGCAGGAGTATAGCGTCGGCAGGGTGACTGAGGACTAGCAGAGACAGAATTTCCGGAACTGTCGATGGTTGCTTGGGAAGTGGGCGAATTGAACTTAGAGGGGGACCGAGAGAGAGAGCGTCTTAAACTGCGAACAGCGGATGACATGTCAACATGAGCAGGATGTGTAGGAGAGGGAAGGGTCAGAGTCCCTCCACCGTTGGTGAAGGACATGATGATGGATAGTTTTAGTGGCGATAAAGAAATAGAGGGACGAAGAAGAAAAAAAAAGAGGACGAATATCAAAGCGTAATCAACCAAAAATGTTTGTAGATGCAGTGAAATCCCGCAGGGGGGAGGAACAAATGATGTACGGCCAGCGATAATGAGAAATAAGAAGTCAACAAAAACAAGAAAAAAGATACACCTGATCGCGTGCGAAGTGTAGAAAAAAATATATCGTATGGTGATGAAATGCAAGGGGTCGACGATAGTTAAGAAATTGGGATGAAGAGAAGCCTAAAAAAAAAAGCTAAGACGCAAACGATGGTTGGTAAAAACGAGCTTGTGAGAAAACCGAAGAAGTGCGGAAGGCGAATTAAGGAGAAAAAAATAAAAGAGAGAGAGAGAGAGAGAGGAATAGATAGTAGCTCTGAAGGGAGAGGAACGCAAACGACAGACGAAGACTAGATAGAAATGGGCTCTTGAGGGTCGAAAAAAGGGAGAGGGAAAGCGAGTGAGTGTAGTTGGGAGGAGGAGGGAAGATGGACGCCAAGGGAAGAGAAGCAGAGAAGAGTGGAGATGATTTGAAGTTGGGTAGATTTTTTGGTTTCGATGGTCACAGCACAGGGCACAAGTCCAAGGGAGAATGAAGGAGAGAGAGAGAAGGGGAGAGAGGAAAGAGAGAAAACAAGATGCAAGGACGCAAGCATGTTACTCACCAGCAGGACCGGGACCCCAGCACAAAAGGTGAAGTTGAGGCACAACCCCGGCTTTTCGTTTGCTCGGCTGTGTATGGATTTGTGATATTGGGAGGAGTCTCTAGAGAACAGCAACGAATGTAAGGCCAAAGAGAAGGCGCATGGTGTATCAGTTCTTTTTGCTGCTTGGCTCGTGGGTGCAGGGACCGATCTGCTTCGTAGGTCCTGTATATTATGCTGTGCCTGTCGGCTTGCTGTCTCGCTCCTCGTTGGTTGTCCGGATCAGGATCCAATTCTGACAGCAGGGCGATGAAGAAAAAAAGAATCGAAAGGGGTCCAAATACAGCAAAATATGAGGAAGAAAAAAAACAAGTCCAATTCCAACTCCAATGCAATCCGTAGCTGTGGCTCAACGAGGCTGGCGGCTGGAGACAACACGCTATCGTGGCAAATCGCGGGCCAACACCACAAGACGCGACGTTCTCAGGGAAAGAAAAAGGCAAAAAGAGCTACTGATCGCCTGAAAATCAAGACACTCAAAGCCCAGACAAGAAGGCCGGAGATACAGTGACAACAAGAATGAAAAATGATCAAAAAAATTCGGATACTTGAGCGTTGTGTATGTGGGTTTGCTGGCGAGCATAGAGACGAGGCTTCGTGGCTACTGGGCTGAGGGAGAGGATAAATGTACATGCAAGATGAGGCAGCGCTGGTTCTACGCAACCACGTAGAGAATAGAACAAAAAGTCACAGGGCACAAGACAAGACAAGACAAGACAAAGTCACAAGCCCAAAGTCACGGGGCACGCAAGAGGGCAGCTCCCAAGAGGAGAAAAAGAAGAAGGTGCGTGGGCAGATGGAAGGCGGAAGAAGGCAGTCGACAAAACCCGGATGGCCCATTGGCCACAGACGGAAGGCGTGCAAAAAAGAGACACGTTGTCGTCCAGCCAAGTAGCAGGTCGCCATTCAGAAGTAGCAGGCCAGCCAGCAGCAGGTGACGAGCAACAAGCGGCCAGAGTACATGTACGTAGGCGGGACAGATACACACACATGCACATCACGAATACGCAAGCACAGCTGTTTCCCAGAAGGAGAAGCCGGCCATCGCCAGACAGCACCACCCACTTCACGATCCCCATCATCCAGCCCGCTGTAAGCCAAAAACAGAGGCCTGTCCGCCCTGTGCGTGCTGTGCTGCTATGCAGCCAGCCATTGCACGCTCTACTTTGTTCATCAATTTTCCCAGTGCTCTTGCTTGTGCTAGTCCTCGTCTCTTGCTCTCTCCTTTTCGGCGTTGTATTGGGCTGTGCATAATGCCAAACACAGCTCAAAAACATGCATGCATGTGCATAACAACAACACAGCACAACACAGCATTGTTGTTTTCGCTGTTGTTTTGCATCGCTTATTCCACCACGCTTTCGCCCGCCTTTGTTTATGTTTTGTTGAAACGCGGCAGTCTTTTTGTTTACTTTGTTCCCTAATTAGGGTTTCTCCCCAGCGGCTTCGACTCCGACGCGTAACAAGACAGGCTGCGTATTATTTGGTATTAGGCCCCACTCTCCACAGCAAGGCCCTAGTCGTGTGTACGTAGCACCTGCTATTCGCTATATTTTATGCACAGAAAAATAGGTGCGTCAAAAGATACGAGCAAGAAGCCGACCGATGATTGTTTGTTCTCATAATCGATATCACCCCAGCCTCTGGCTCAGACACGACACAATACATCCAGTGCCTCTAGGCTAAGCTCTCCCTACGAGCGGGCACTAGCAGCATCTACAGTCTAGCACGCACTGCTCTCCTCTTGTACACAGAATAAGCGCCCCGGCACATCGTGAAACAAGACCCCAAAAGTCCATGTTTGGTGCTGTGAAAGCCACTAGCTGGAATGCCATTGTTGCTGTGCGAAAAAGTACGCAGTCAAAAAGAAGGCAAAGAATATGATACGACATTTCTGCTTGGGTTGGTCTCTGCCACCACAGCTTGTTCATATCCCTTAGTCCCGGTCCTCTGCCACTGCTTTTTCATTCGCTCTTCTATGTTTGTCCTGGTTCTTTCTCCTCTTGTGCATTCCGACCCGAGAATTGACCGTCGTTGCTGCGCGTTTGTGGTATACTACAAGCACTAGTATAGAGTTGGTGGCTCCCTAAGCCACACAGACAAGCCTTCCGGGTTATGACTACAGACAGGGGACTGTCTATAACCCTACGTATAGTCGCTAGCCAGCTAAGCTTGTAAAACACTCTCGGTATAGTTAGAAGTCACAAAATCTGGACCGGTCTATTGGGAACGCTAGCAGCGGAAACAAAAGCCAAAGGTGTGACGCGGGTTATTTTTTTCTTGATGTGATTTTTTTTCGGCTGCGAGTCTGACAGACAGTTCTTGTTGCAATAGCGACACTCCGTTGCTCTAGGCCAGGGGAGGAGGGAAGGCGATCCTACAGGGCTCTGCTGAGACTTGGTAGACGTCCTCAGGCCCTGAAGTCCTGCAACAGGCCCTAGAGCAAAGCCCACTTGGGCGCAGTTAACCTGCATATAGGGGGCTAGTCCGTGTCTGGACCTGCAGCTACTAGCAGATAACAAGCAGCATAGCACATCCATAATATAACGCGGCATAACGACTCGGCCTTGCTTGCTTTTCCTCTTCCTGAATGCATTTTCTCCCTTTCTCCTGCATCACATGTCCAGGAGAGCAGGAAAGGAAAGGAAGGATAAAAAGTCTAGTAGACATAAAAACAAACAAAAAAGCAAAGCAAAAAGATGTCTGTATTTCTCTTTTGGCTAGGTCTACCACAGCCCCGACCCCTTTTCCACCCTCTTGATTCGGTCGAGCTTCTCGTCTCCTTTGCCCTATCAACTTGCTGCTCACTAGGCTGGAAATGGGGCATCACTATCCCTCCCTTTTTGTTCTTCTCTTTGAACTGGCACTGCAGTCTTATCCATCTTCCGCCTGGCTAGTACACCCCTGGACTGCGATTCCCATATGCAGGAACCCCCCTTCGATACAGCCTGACCCAGTCAACTAGGGCCCTTTTCACATGCTACTGTTACCTCTTCTGCTTCTCCCTCCAAAGGTCACCCACAGCGGCCAGCAACGTAGCTATAGCTGGGTCTTGGTTGTGCTGGGATAGTCTTGTCCTGCCCTGCCCGCCCGTCAAATCCTCTAGTCCCACAGGGGTTGTTCTCTTTATCTTCTTTCTTCCTTGCCCTGTTCTGCATTTGCGGTAGTGCCATTCGTCAAACCCCAAACAGTAGCTAGCTCGGCTTTATGGTCTGGCAAATGATCTCATATCGTTTTCATTCTCTTCTTTATGCCTGGAACAAAACACCTGAAATCTACACTACATGGCCTGACAGCCCCCGGAGTGGGTGGAAGTATCGCGTTTACATTTCCTGGCAATTCTTAGTATCGACTTCACTAGAGAGAGCATCCCCTACGTAGAAACCCAGGACTTGCTTCACTCTGCCTGTGCTATGCTGCCCCAAGCGCCGACGACACGGATATCTTATGTAGCACAAGCGCTGTGCCCGTACAACTACATGACCGGACCAGTGTCTCTTTCGGCCTCTTGTCAGTAGCACTATTGGCAGCCATGGTATTCCAGCTTCTGCTCTAGCTTAGCTGTGGCTAGTAGCCCTCCCGTATTATGCTGAGTGTATCTTTCTATAACCGCCCGTGCAACACCGCTCACCTAAACTCTCCCTCTTCTTTTCTCGCTTTTTCTTCACTCCTCCCGCTATGCTGAACGCATCCGATCGAAAGCTTTGTGCAAGGGATAAAGAAGGGAGCTTGTCAGCCTATAGCGTAGGCAATATATACAGAGGAGGGAGATTGGAGGGGGTCCTTGTCCTGTCCCGTCCTGTTAGGTCAGACCCCTCCAAAAGCAACAGCAGCTTTGTAAGCTGCAAGTTACGTTCTCGTCACTCTGTCTGTCGTCATTTATTCCATTCCAGAAGTGGGCTCGGACTCTCTATTTGACCCTTCTGACCCGTTGCTAATTAATCTTATATTTCACGCCCAGCCTCGGTGACGCCCGCATTTTCAGTCCAGGCGGCGGTGTTTATTCTTTATTTTCCGCTGCTATTTTTTGTAGTTTTTGGTGAGGAAGCTTATAAACTCAACTTAAGCCTCTTATGGCATTTGTAATCCTTCAGGACAGCGTCCTTTGTTAAACATTGTTTTTTTTTCTTTTTCTTTTTCTTTTCGGCCTAGTCACACTGCATTGTATTTTCCGTTGTTTTGTGTTGGTGACGGGTGACGACTCGAGCACATCACGTGACAACAATCGTGCCTTGAGCGAAACGCTCGACTGTATGTCATTTGTCATGGCCTCAAGCTTTCGACACCCGCACTAGAATCGCTAAAGAACATGAACTTGCGTTTTATTTGTCTGCCCATACCAATAGCCCCTTCACACATCCCCAAAGACAGATTAAACAACAAAGAGTGGCTGGAATGGAGGCTATCAAGTCTCGCCCGCCTGACTATAAGATAATCCTAAAAAGAAGACGTTGTCTGCGCTTCTCACTTTACTCGAGGTATAGGACGAAAAGACCCTGTACCGAGGAAAACACATAGCGCTGGAACACCTGCCCGCCCGTTGTGCTTAGCTCGTCCGGTAGAGAAAAAAAAGAAAGAAAAAGCAAAGAGATAAAAGGGAGGAGAGGCAGACGGGACCCAGAACACCACCGAACCGAAGCCTATTGGAAACTACTGGGAGCCCAAGATACCTTGCATTCCAGCTTGCAGATAGCGTACATGATGCATTCCAGACAGTCAAAATGAACGTCTCAAACTACTAGCTTAACGCCGAAGAAAGGGAGGCAAGCCTGCCGAGCTAGTGAGAAAAGGGGCTCTTGTTGAAAATTCAGACAACTATGGGCATAGAAGAGTCTATTGACAAGAAAGCGCCAATCAAGGGAAAAAAAAACGTAGTGCGACAAGTAATGGGTAGCTGTTAGAGCAGAGAGTCTCGTTGCCCGCCCTGTTTCACATGTTAGACATCTCTCCCACCCCAGATTGCTTGGGCGTTTGATAGGGCCATAGACATGGGACCTACCCTTACTCGCTCTTTTCATAGATGACTTAGATCGAAGCGCGAGCGTATCCATTCGCACCAAGAGCAAAGGTCCTCCATTACCATAAGCGCTTTGCCAAGCACCTGTGGATCACGTCCGGCTGCCTGCGCCTCAGCCGTGATAATGTTCTGTGAGATGACATGTACATCGCCGTTGAGGCGAATCTCTAGTGTTAAAGTGCCGGCCCTCTCATGAATCTCTTGGTTACCGGCGTCTATCGTAGTTGCAGTAGCATTGTCATCCTCTACCTTGTTGAATTCATTCTTCACCGTGGATTTCTTGTGTCCCACTAGGAAAATAATTTGCAGTCGTGGAACTGGAGTAAGACTGAGACTAGCATCTATACGGCCATCGATACTGGCATTGATGGGGTCTGGTACATTGGGTGTGATGACTATGGGCTCGCCGGGAGTTGGTGTTGGAGGGGTATCAAGCCGGTTGACCATGCTAGTGTACAGCTGTTTGTGCGTCAGTGCACGGGACGTATTTCCATAGCGCACCCCGTCGTCGGCACCGTGAGTATAGAGAGACTGTGAAGAAACAAGCGGGAAGCTATTGCGCAGTAGCGTCGCAACAAAGGCATACTGCCGCAAAACAGGTAGCAGTTCGATGATCTGCTGAGGATGCGCGAATTGTATCTCTTGCAGCACCTGGCCGTACACTGGCTTGTACACAAACAATGCTGTGTCTACTAGCGCCGTTGATTCTCCACCCCCGATGTCTAGGCGGCGGATCTTGCGCTTGCTAGATATTTTGCGTGGCTCGCTTGGGTCGTACGTGATAATGCTGCTGCCAGCAGCCGATGAGGACGACTGAGACGGGAAGAAAAGCGCGTCAAAAGTTGACGAGGGCGCTTGGTGGTCCATAGGCGCTTGGCCAATTGCCTGCATGACCTGCACAAAGACGCTCTGTGGAAGCACGACGGGCGGGTCAAGGATTGCCTTGAACACAATGTCTGGGTATTTGGGCCCCATGCCAGTTTCATCTGGCAGGACTGTGTTGTTTGGGTGTTGCCAGTCGAGTACAACACCTGTAAGGCTTTGCAGAGTCTCTTCTGCCATGGGGTTGGGCTTGGCTACGTCTGGCGCAATCCATTCCGTTGACACCCGGGCCAGGGCAAATGGCATAGTATCCATAGGCGCTTTGGCACACATAATCAGCAACGACCACACGAGCTCGGTCTCTTCAACCACCTTGGCAATGGCAGGCTTAGCAGGGGCTAGTCGCTTTTCCTTCCAGTATTGCAGACTAAGACCAACGCTGCCGCGCGCGTGCAAATGCGGTCGGCCATGCCTGGTGCACATAACGGCATTGACGATAGCCTCTTCACTTGAGCTCGGGGCAAGCTCCATGCGGGCCTTTTCAAGATCCCAGTCGTACAGCTTGTGCAAGGAGAGCGACATACTGGCCAGCGCCTCCTGACAGTCAAAGCCAGGCACGACACTTAGCTTGTCCTGGCTGTGCAGGCGCTCCAGGTTGACGGCGAACTGGTCGAGGGTTTTAGTGAGCGGGCTTTGGTAGGGCTCTAGCTGCAGATCCTGCTTGAGAATTTCAGCAGCGCGTGGACTTTGCTGCTTGACAATCTCAGCTGACTCGTCAAACAGCAGCTGAACATCAACGACGATATTATTCCGGAGGTTGACCTCGACACTAAACATCTTTCCAGCCATAGTTATGCAGCGCGGCTTAGGTCCATTTGTAGTCCCCTCCCATATATGAACCAGGCCCATTCTGTCACATAATCTCTCCAAGCCAGCCTCACTGACTAGTCCTTTCTTTTCCTATATTTGCGCCAAGGAAAATGGTTAGAAACACAGCAACTTGAATTGAAAACGGCCTACCAGTAGGAAGTCTGTCCAACATCCCCCCCCCCCCCCCCCCCCCCCCCCACACCACCACCACCCCCCCCAACA
>JAXCEX010000204.1:0-46838 GCA_038382965.1 Ceratocystis huliohia
AAAGAAAAAGTCTTTTTTTTTTTTTTTTTTTTTCTTTTTTTTTTTCTTTTTTTCCCCCCCCCCCCCCCCCCAAAAAAAAAAAACAAAGCCTGGCCTAGCCTCAACTTGCCTCTCCCTCGTCCTTTTAGCGCCTTTACCTGCCTTAAAGTCCTTTCTTTTCTTTTTCCCTCCTCCTCCGTTTTGTTTTTTTATCAATCGCGCCAAAATAAGGTCGAAACTGCTGTTCTTCTTCAGCTGCAGCCCTTCAGAGACTCGGAGCCTCAGAGACTCAGAGCCTTCGCACAAGAGAAACTTCAGCGATCAAGCGACTCAAAGATTTTCATAGTCAGACAAACAACAGGCAGCTCAGCCTCAGCCTCGCAACTTCGTGCGAGAGCGCTCCCACAGAATCATAATGATGTCGACTCCACGGGTCGGGCCTCGCCCTGAGATTGGCGATATTCTCTGGGTAGTCCGTACGTACCCAATAATGGCTTGATTGTACAGAGCTATCGCTCGCAATCCCCGGCCACATGCCTTCACTACAATTCCTGCTAACCTCAGTCGCGTAGATGACTTCCAGGCCCGCACATCCGATGAACTCACCCTCATCAAAGGAGATCTGATTGAGCTTATCGAGCGAGACGATGAATTTGGCGATAGATGGTATCTCGGCCGCCATCTTGGCAACGACAACACCGGCCTTTTCCCCGAGGGTGCGTCTATCTCTTTCTTTCCCTTCTCTCTCCTTCTCTATCGCTAACTCCCCCCCCTCTCTCCTCTAGCCTACACCCAGCCAGCGCCCAAAGATCAGCTGCGCGGCAATGCTATCAAACCCATGACCCCTCTTTTGGAAATCTCCAGTGCCACCGACAACAAGCCCATTTCTAGCCTCGATGCTAGCGCCACTGCCGCCACTGCACCCTCCACTACTGTCAGCCCAACCGCGGGCCAGCAAGCCCCTTCCTCAACCGTATCCATACCCAAAATCTCCACCCCAGCCAACACCACATCTATATCAGCGCCCGCATCCGGAATTCCCTCCATCTCGGCGCCCACAACACTTCCCCAAAAGGACAGCCAAGTGCTTCATGATACCCTCAATGTTATTGACGAGCACATCACGAACTTGAGATCGCCTCCTAGTATTAACGCCTTGAACGTTGGCAACGACTCTGGCAGCGAGTACAGCACCCAATACGACCATCGCATGTCGTACATCCACGGCGAGGAAACCGATGAGGAAGAAGGCGACGTTGCCCACACCCGCGCTGATATCATGGCGTGGGGTCCAGACGATGTGGCCGAGTACCTGTTTACGGCCGGCGTTGAAAAGCACCACTGCGAAATTTTCCGCGACCAGGAAATCACCGGCGAGGTTCTCCTCGAAATGGACCAGAGCTCGCTCTTCATCAAGGCCTTTGACCTCGGCTCTGTTGGTCGCCGTCTTAAGACCTGGTCTAAAATCAAGGCTCTGCAAGACGAAGTTGCCTCAGCCCAGGTGCCCTCCGGACGACGAACAACCGCCTCCAACTACGGCAGCGAGACTGGCTCTGAGTACCCACGAACTCGCAGCCGCACAAACACCGTCACCAGCACAGGACGCCCCGATGACCGCCACTCCTTAATCCAGCCCAAGCACATCGTCACTACCAGCACTATGAACTCCAATAGTAGAGTCGGGTCGTTCCCTCTGCGCTCAGCGCCAGCATCTGCCATGTTGCCCGAGAGTCCAACCCACCACTACAAGCGCCCGTCGGCTGCTTCTATTCGCGACATGAATCACACACGCAATTCCTTCTCTGAGTATCGCTCGCCGTCTTCCCTCTCTAAAATGGCCCCGCCATCCTCATCGTCTAGCACTGATCACAGAAAACAACCCTCGTTCGACAGAAACTGGACTATGGGCGGTGCTTATAGCACTCCTCGGCCTCTTTCTTCCACCGGCCTCCAGGACATTGTAGCCCAGGGACAAAAGTCTCACGCCTCTGTCCATGGCGCCGTTCCCGACTCTGGCGTTGAAATGGACCGTGGCTACTTTTCAGGAACCGACAGTGACGCCAAGCGCAGCCTTAAAAACATGCTCAAGAAGCGCGATAGCACTCATGGGGTCAGCTATACCGAAGAGCAGCGTATGCGCTCTGCTACAGCTATGAGCCGCCACTCGCGTTATGGCAGTGTTGACCTCCAAGATCCCAATCAGACTGCCTCGCAAAAGTATTATGGCGTCCAGACTGGTAGTCACCACAAGACTAACTCCACTGCCACTACCGAATCCATAAAACCCCCTCCTCCTGCTAAAGACCACCCGCCGACTGTGACCAAGCTCGATAGTTCTACCACAGCCGCAGCACCGATCTCACCAGCCTCCAACTCTCACAAATCCCCGCATGAATGGCTGTCCGCCATGAAGCCTGGCCACCGGCATTCTGGCTCCAACAGCGGCAATGGCTTCCGCGCAATATCCGACTCGGTATCCTCGCCGTTCTCCAAGTTTACTTCGTCCACTGCTGCCAATGAGTCGTCTCCCCTCGCTTCCCCAATCACGCGTACGGGCTCTAGCACCGCCTCTGCTGGCCGCAGCTTTGAGCTTGATTCGCCCGATGCCACTAAAAGCGCTGCGGCCTCGACAGTTTCAGGCAACAGCCGCACCAACGTCAAGAGAAAGAACAAACAGGATACCAGCGCGTACCAGCGTGGCTTGCTCAAGGTCAGCCCCCGCGAGGCCATGAAGGACGCCGATTACAGTGGATGGATGAAGAAGAAGAGCTCCAACCTGATGACCACGTGGAAACCGCGCCTGTTTATTCTCAAGGGCCGCCGTCTCTCATACTACTACAGTGAGGATGATGACCAGGAAAAAGGCCTTATTGACATCTCCTTCCACCGTGTGCTGCCTGCCGATAACGAGCGGCTAACAGGCCTACACGCTACATTGACTGGAGCTGGCAACCCCAGCGGCAGTTCCAACGAGATCGGAGCCAACGGTGAAAAGGGTGATGACGGCATGTTTATTTTCAAGCTCACGCCACCGCGCGCCGGACTTTCACGTGCCGTCAATTTCACCAAGCCCACTGTGCATTACTTTGCTGTGCCCAACCTTGGCCAGGGTCGGCTGTGGATGGCGGCCCTGATGAAGGCGACTATTGAGCGCGACGACACCCAGCCCGTCACTACTTCGTACCAGCAGAAGACTATTTCATTGGCCAAGGCCCGTCAGCAGCGTCATCGGCCTCCGGAGCTCCGCGATGAAAGCGCCGCATTGGCCTCTGAAGCCACCATTGCAGAGAATGGGCCTATCATAGACATGCCGAATAACGGTGTTGGTATGGACAACCTGGTTCCACAGAGTGCATAGACTGGTTTTGCAAAGTGTGAAGTGGGATGGTATGGTAGCGATCCTTGTGTCTTTGTTGAGTTGATACATGTCTTGTGATATTCTTTTCGTTGATTGCTTTTTTTTTTTTTTCGCTAAACCTTCACCCAACCTTCACTCACCTTTCCGCCGCTCTTACATACACGTCTTCTCTCACGTCATCTTGGCTTACGGCCTTGTTTTGTTTCCTTTGTCGAGACTTCTTCTCGCCTGGCCCTCCTTTCCTTTCTTTCTTTCTTTCTTTCCTTCCTTATTTTTCTTCCGTTTTACCCCTTTATTTATCCCTTTTCTTCCGACAAGCATTTCTGCATTCACTCTCTTTTTTTTTCCTTTGTCCTTCTATGTCCTCTTCGAGAGACTCTTTATTTTCTTTTTGTTCTCTCTTGTCTTCCCCTCTATTATATCCGCCTCTCTATTCTCTTTTCTTCCAATATCTCGGTTCTCGTCCTCCTGTTATGGGCTTCATATTTCATCATCCCCCCTCGTTCTTTTTCTCCGTCCTTTTTCTTTTCGTCCTTATAGTCATGTCGCTTACATGAGCCAACGATGATGGGACAGCTCTTATTATTGCCTTTTGTTTCGCCTGCTCCTGCTACTGCTGCTACTGCTCCGTCTGCTGTTGCTGCTGCTGCTGTTGCTGTTATTGTCGTTGTCACCGTTGTCGTTGTTGTTGTTCTGTATGAATACCATTCTAGATCAGATTCTTTTCTTTTTTTCTTCCAAAGTGTTTCTCTCTTGTCATTATGTGCTGCTTTGTTTCTGTCCTCGTCCATTTGTGCTCTTTTATAATGTTTGTCTGTATAATATGCCTCTGAGACGCAGTCATGTCTAGTTACACATACATACCTGATACCTCTTGTCCGCACTCAGCTGCACAGCCGCCCAAACCCCATCTTATCACCAGGCCAAGATTTGCCAATTAGCGTGAGGGGTAGAAGGTTTCGCGTACACCATGCATCAGGCTATGCATGTGGATGCTCCATACGCATGCTGCATCATACGTTGTACACGTAGGTACTTTTCAGTGTTGCACAGGAACGGCCCCATAAAACCAGCAACGCGTTCCTACTTTTGGACACGGCCCATTCTCGGGTGAACTATTGTGCGGAGGCAGTGCGGGGAAACAAAGAAGAAGCCCGCAGATCAACAATCCGGGTAGAATAAAACAAGGAGGCAAAACTAGCCTTAGAGAAAAGCAATAGGCCAGGTAGTAGGTAATAATATCCGCAGCATTGCAATATAAATGGGGCTTCCTCCTTTTTTTCCAAGGCTACGAGGCTGCAAGTTCGTCTGTATGGTATCTAGCACACGCACACAGATTCACAAACTACAGCCACGCCAATTTTCTTCAACACACTAACATTCATCATGCCTACCACGCTTATCTTCGGCGGCAGCGGTAAAGTTGCGCGTCACCTGACCCGCCTTCTTGTCGCTCCCGCTGGTGCTGTTGCTGGTGCCCCCAAGGTCCAACACACCGTGTATAGCATCATCCGCGACCCCGCACAGTCTTCATCATTGACCGATCTGGGAGCTACCCCACTCGTACAGTCCATCGAGTCAGCCACTGTCGCCGAGCTGGCAGCCACCATCCAGAAGGTCAACCCTGACTTCGTGGTCTGGAGTGCTGGTGCCGGCAGTGGTTCGTCTCCGGAAAGAACCCAGGCAGTTGACCGCGACGGCGCCATCAAGCTGATGGATGCGCTGGCCGCTGCACGCCCCGCCGGCTCCACAGACACCGCTGCTGACGACATCGCCGCTCGTCGCTTCATCATTGTCAGTGCCGTCGACATCCGCGATCGCACAAACAAGCCCCAGCCAGCATGGTATACTGAAGCAGATATTACACTGAGCACGCGCGTGTGGAATGCCATCGGAACATACATGGAGGCCAAGCTAGGAGCCGACCGGTCACTTTATACGGACAATGCGCGGCGTCGGCTGGCCTACACCATTGTGCGGCCCGGTGGGCTCAGCGATGATCCCGGTACGGGAAAGGTGCGTGCGGGCCGTGTTGGTCTAACGGGATTCATCCCCCGCGAGGATGTGGCGCGAGCTGTCGTAGCATGCATTGAGAACCCGCAGACGGTCGGGCTGGCTATTGACTTCCTTGGTGAGGGCGAGGGCGCGGAGCCGTTAGAGCAAGCCGTTGAAAGGGTCGCCAGGGAAAGAGTGGATTGCTTCGAGGGGTTCTATTAGGCTCGTGATCAGGGGGGAGAGGAACGCTGTAGATAGGGTAAAGATCAAAGTGTAGGGAATAGTAGGCTGTTTAGGTTGGACGAGTTGGCTCTCGTGCCACCATCGCGAACAGAAACAACGGCCTACTATCTGTGTCTCTGAATTTCTGCGTTTCTGCATTCCTTTGCTTTTTATACCTCTATACTACTATCCCTCCGACATTCCCTTAATAGAGTCTCACATGCACCATCCACCGTTCCACAGCCATAGACACATAGCACCCACCCATCCAGCTCACGAACAACCTTTAACCACATCCGTATATGATACCCAGTGCACACACCAACACTGGTCGTCACAAACCCCCAATACTACTGTCGTGCTCCTGTATCATCCCACTTTGGCTGGTCGACTGTCATCTTGCCCGCACCGAGACACGGGTCTCTGGTGGTGGTTGTGTTGCTTGCTTGTGGCGAATGAGACATGTCACGTCAGACAGCCAAGGACAGCAGTGACAAGCTACTGTGGCTGCAGAGACAGGCCTCGGGTTTCAGGCACGACAGATGGTAACAATATCCAGCAGGCGCAATTGCGTCCAATGTGCACTTGGGCCCTATATTCATACGTACACACGTACATGGCTGCGTCATGTACAAGTTCAGAAATTGCCTTCTCTTGCCTCTCCATCCCCGCCCTTGTCATCATTCTCTTCTTGCCTCCTTGCCCCACGATAAGCCCAGCCCATCTGCAGTGCGGTGATATACAGTACGCAACGCAACGCAACGCCTTGCTTTTTTTCTTGTCTGACAAGCAATAGCTACCCAATTCCAATCATCATGCATGTCATATGGCGCTATGGTTTAACAGCCTAGGAGGAATGAACTAGTACCAATACACACATATTGGTATGGGGAGGAGATCTGAGCACACGAGAGCTAGTTACGCGAGTGGTTGTCCAGAAGCACAGATCCTCTGTTTTGTCTCTAGTGATGGGCCTCCCTTTCTTCGCCTCCTCCGTCTAGCCCTCCTCTTCCCTTGGCTGTTCTTCTTTTTTCTGGAAATCTGCTTATTCTTTGTTCTTGTTCTTCTTTCTTATCCCTTCTGGCGCTTAGATGCATCTCGCCTTTTCCGACTCTCCCTTGTATCGGCCACACTAGAGACGAAAGGGAGGTAGGTAACGAAGGGATAACAAGAAAATAAAAAAAAAAAAGGATAAATAGCCAAAACTACGCCTAGTCCATGGAAAAAAAGAAGACATGACAGACGACTTTACCCTTGGCTTGGCTTGTGTTGCCCTGGCCCAGTCTATGCTTCAATATGTTGTGGACGTGCACACACTACCGACAACCTATTCACATGCAAATAAAGCCAAGATGATGGTTGATGTATGGGCTGAGCGAAGGCAAAAAGAGACGAAACGAGACTATGGGACAATAATAACAAATAGCCGGCCCAAAGCTTCTAGGCAGTGCAGAGGAGAGACAGACAAAGGGAAGACAAGAGAAGTTGGAGGCCCCTGCAAGACTGAAAGATGGTTCGTGTCTTTGGCTGAGTCCTGTCTCTACTTCAATGCCTACAGGCCAATGCCCAAGCCCTTTCAAAGAAAAATCCACTGCCATTGCCACACTCAAAAAGAGATGTTAAAATACTTTTCAAAAAATAGTGGATATAAAACGTGGAGTGAAAGAGCACCTACAGCAGCAAGCTCTAGATCTCAACGGAGCAATATACTAAAGGCCGAGAGCAGGAGCAAGGCTATAAGTCTCGTCTCCAATCCAGTCACATTCTTCTTTGTTGATGGTGCGGACAACATTATGCTAGCCTATCCGTTCTAGTGCTCTGTACCATATAGCGTAGAGAACGTTTAGTGGCATTCAGGTGACAAAGACCCTGCTCGGACCTTCTTCTTGAATAGTTTCTTTCTTCCAAGTCTCTGTTCGCCCCAATAGGGTCGTAAGCTTACGGGCAAGGGTCTAGAACATTCGGACCTAGCTAGAGCTTCTCGCCTTTGTTAAAGCTACAAGCTCGAGAGCCTATAAAGGAGAAAAAGATGTGACGAACTTGTGCTAATGCAAGGCGGGATGCCGGCACTCCACTCCATGCATGCTATGTACAAGATATGTACAGACATGTGCATATATTGAGTTGCAATATAGCACACATACATGTAGCACAGGGACAACGTACAACGAGTGTGTTGATATACTCAGTAATATGGCCAGACATGCTCGCCAATATATAAACAACAGGTAACGCGCTTTTACCCATGAACCTGGGTGCTTCCTGTCTCTCACCTATAGCCTAGTATTGCCACTAATAAATCCCCTATCTTCACACCCGAAAAGGCAAAGTGTCTAATAGCCCGTCTCCTCTCGCCGAAGCTATCGATTTAATGGGGACGGGCTAAATACTCTTCTTTGAGTAGGAGTTTGATATAGGGGGGCCGCAAGTAGCGCAGGAGAAAAGAAGGCCTAGAGACATCAGCGTAATAATCGCAGGTCTGACATGTCTCTTTCCTCAGGAAGAAATTCTCCTTGTTATTTTGATTGCACATAGACATTGAATAATGCAACATCTACAGCCAGATATTTCCAAAGGAAAACTTCTTTTTCTCTCATTACCTTCACAAAAGGCCCTACGATATAGCCAAGGGCCATCTAGAAGCCCCTTTGCTCGCTCCTGATTGTATTCTACAACAAGAAGCTGAAAACACAAGCTGAAATTTAAGGTTTTTGTTCGCAACGCATTAATAAGAATGAAAACAAAAAAAACGAAGCAAAATGAAACAAAGCAACACAACAAGAGCTGAAAAGTGGCTTCCTCCATGTCCCTATCTTCTCTCTGCCTAAGAGAAGAGGGCTTTTTATTGCTTGTAATTGGCATGTCTTCTCCAGCTGAACGGACGTAAAGAGACCAAGAGACATCCAAAACGCTGAGGACCTTGTGACTTGTCCAAAGAGAAAAGATCTTGTGAGCAGCGACTACATCGCACAAAGCTTGTTCAGGGGAAGCTTGCTTTAAATGGCACTGAAACCCTAGCTTTGCGCTGTCTAACCCTACTTGTCCGTGTAAGTCGAAAACAACGATTGACATGCAGCAGATGAAACCTGAAATTCGACTGTGCATTTCCTAGAATGCGCACATGGGAACGTCAGGTTTAATTTGTTTTAGCCATCGAAGGGAGCTGCAGGAAACAGACAAAAGAAAGGGCGCGCCGCACAAAAGAAACGGGAAATGCAAACGAAGATTCCAAATTGTTCCATGAATGTCTTTGCCTTGCCCTCTAGGAGGAACAGGGTGTGAAGGCCAAAAGTGAAGCTCGGAAGGGAGGAAGTGGGAGAAGTGGGAGGACAGGGAAAAGCAGAAATTAGTGGTTGTGAGGATAGAAGGCCTAGAGTGGGCGGCAAACGAAAATGCAACGCTCAGTGGGATTGAATTAGAGGGGGAGGTAGCGGGTGCGGACGTGGGAGCGGCATGGGCGAGGGGGCAAGGGCAGGAGCAGACAAGGCCAGGCTGGGCCCGCTACATCCACGACACAATAGACGTCTTATCGACCTGGAGTATCTTGGCCTTCTCTGTCTCTTGTACCGCCCGCCCTTGTTATTGTTGTGTTCGTTTGTCAAACACACAACATCCGACGCGACTCTACGCAACATGCAGGCTAGACCTAGGCTAGGCCCGGCCTTGTCGGTGTCTGTGTGTTGCAAGAGAGAAGAAAGAGAAAAAATAAGCAACACAAACACGGCCCTGCCCTTCTCCTCAGACACGAGCGAGATATGAAGGAGGGCCAGAAGACCAGGCCCAGTTGCTGTAGTTTTCTGGGGAGGGGGGGTTTTCCTTCCAGAAGCGTTTTTGGCAGTCCTCAGGCTAGAAATAGGACTCTTGTTTTGTCCTCTTCTCCTGATCGTTTTACGCATGGTGTCCTTTTTCTTTGCCTGGTTGCGGCCAGAGGACATGTTTAATTTAATTTAATTTAATTTGCATTTATTATTTTATTTTTGCGTCATGTGATTGGCTGCTCTTGGCTGTGACGTATGTTGTTGACATGTTTCGTGTAGCTCCGGGGGAGGTGGGGTTTTTTCTTGCTTGGCTATGCTATGCTATGCTTTTCTTTTTTTTCACCTCTCAAGCAACCTTCTTTTACTCACCCTAATTTTTTGCATCTCTTTCTCTCTCCTTTGGGGCGACAACTAGGCGACCATGCGCCTATTCGCCAAAACTAGAAGTTAAAAGCCCAGACTTATCAAGTTGTGTTAAGCCGGCCAACCACTCCTTAGAATTGCAACGTCAAGTCCCCAGCTAAAGCTCTAACTGGCTGCTTTCTCCTCCCTTTCCTTGCATATGCAACATGAAATATGGCATGAGAATGGCTGTCATTATGAAAATCATTTGCCGAAAGGGAGGCATGAGAATTAAACAAAAAAAAAGGTAATATAGAACAAAGGCTTCTGATATTGGAGTCCTGACATCTAGCAGCGTAGGGGATGGGATGGCCAGCAAAAGAGGCTCCACAGCCAGCCAGGGCCTGTCCTCTCCCCGTTGCAGTGCAGCATGCAGTACAACGCTTCCATGTACGTGTTTTATGACTTGTTGAAATGCGAATGTGTACAGAACCCTTCGTGTATCTGTAACACGCAATTTGCGGCAACAAAAACCTGCATATGAATGTCTTTTTCTGTACGCACTAGCGCAAGGTACCGCCGGCTTGTACCTAAAGCATTTCTGTGTGCTGTACGTTCATCCTCTAGGATCATGTGACCAGGCCCGCTTTCTTTTCCTTCACCCACCCAGCTCAAGAAGCTGGTATCCAAGCAAAAAGTCACAGCTACAGCTGCACGGCAAACAGGGAAAATGCATCTTCTTAGGCGATCCTTGAAGGATAGGCAGTCAGACGGAAGAGAGAGAGGAAATAAAAAAAAATGAATAAAAAGAGCCCAATTGGGAAGGATTGCTGTCGGAGGAAGATACCTTCAGGGTACTTCGGCCAAGGCTGCGACGATCATTCTTGACTAGGTACTCAAAAAGTCCTGCTCTCTTCCCTTTGTATGTCGCCAAACCTACAATGCCGCTCTGGCTCCTGTATCTTTGTCCTCGTTTGACAGTGCCTATAAACATACCATCACACGGACAAGCAGGTATCAGGTATCACAGCCGGCCCAAAAATAGAGGGCACAAAAAGCCAGCTATCCAGCCAAACACAGCAAAGGCATGTGAAGTTATCTGGGCTAATGGCGCAGTGACCTCCACCCAGGGGTCCTCCAATATTATGTACAGCTAACTGTGGATACCCGCATCAACCATGCATATCCCAGCAGCTCTGAGGGTTTTGGTGCTGGACTTCTTGAAATCAAACAGCTTGGGGCTTGACAAAAAGAATGTGAAGAAACCCTAGAGACCAACCCTATCCGCTACGTTTGTGTGTGTAGAACAGCATCCTCTTCATGAGCGTGCTGTGCCAACTTTGGCCTTTGCAGCAGTCAATTATGTGTGGATGCAAAGGGTTTCTCAGCAGTCAGGGTGCTTGCCTGATCTGGATTTTTCTGCGTCGCATTTTGTGTGTGATGTCAACGCTTTTGTGACATCAGAGCTTTTATGCCCGTTTGATGTTTGGCTGTGCTATCCAGAGATCTGCCTGGAGTTCTTTCCCATCTTGACGAAAATCGCCCAGAGATTTACCTTGGGCTCTTTCCCGTTTGACAAATTGATGGTAAAGATTTTCGTCGGGATTGCCCGTATTCTTTCTGTTTGTGTGCTGGTGTCTCTGTCTATCCATCCATCTGCCATCAGCCCTTCTCGCTACCCCGCTTCACACAATCAACCCATTCATGCATCATTGCAATTATTTCATCACCAAGCCGCTTTCTTGCTTGTCTCTTCTCTCCTCCTTGGCTTTCGTCAAGTTCCTGCATGTGTCCTGTCTTGTCCTGACCTGTATTGTCTGGATATTAATCAGACCTTGTCTTGCTTGACAACTTGACGTGAAAGGGCCTTCGTCTTGTCTCGCCCAAATTTTGTTTCACTTGGGGCTTCGCCCTGACAAGTTGTCTGTCTGTGCCCCAATTCCTCATTTAAAGAAGTGCTGAGCTTGCTGTAGCTGTCTGTAAGTAGTCGTGTCGTGCTGCATGGAGCAAGGGCTTGGTTTCTTTGTGCTTTTGGGCTGTTCTGGTCTGCCCTCTGCTCCTTGTCTTTGTCCTGGCTGCCTCGTCGTCTTCCTCGCTGCTCCGTTCCCGTAGCTTATCCTACTGACAACCGACTCGTCCAGCTTGCATCCTGGACTCTGGAGGCTAACAACTCCTAGATTTCCCTGGCTTGTCGTTTCTCCTTCTCTCTTTTTTTCTGATATTTTTTTTGCCTCCCGATTATAAGTCTCAAATTCGGGGCTCCATCGTTCCACTGCTTACTACGACACTAAACTCGACCGACCTCCTGATTCTTCCCAAAGTTGTACTGGTCTCTTGCATCAGGGTCGGCATTGGCCTGGATCACACCCACCAAAACACAAGCAAATTCCCGTCTCTGTAATAGCAATCTCGCCGGCTTTGTTCTTCGCGTATGTATGGCCTTCTGTCGCATTGCATTACGTTACTTTCTGCTCCTCCCCCCTCGCCCACGCCCATATATTCAACAGCTTGGAGAACAACTAAGAGGAGCAAAGAATAACAAGCCAGCAAAGAAGACGAAGAAGGGCTAATCCCTGAACAGGAAAGCTTTGGTCTCCATCCTACTATATTACCGCCCCCTCCTTAGCAAAAAGGCAGGTTTCAAACGCTAGGAGTAACATTCCCTTTTAGGTTTTTGCTCTTGGCTTTCAGGCTATTAGGAATTGGTTTGCTGGTCCTCTTGCTCTTCTTTCTTGTTTCTATTGTAACATGTTTTCTTCGTAAACAGTAGAAGCAGGCACTCTGCACTGGCAGCACCAGTACCAGCACCAGTACCAGCGCTACCATTGGCACCAGCTAAGTCCATCTATCTAACACAGCCGCCTACTAGAGGTGGCCGTGCTTCCGGAGGCGCCCTTTCATCCCTTTTGCGTTTGCATTTTCTTCTTTTTGGCCACTCTTCTGACTGAATGTAAAGCTTATTCTATCTAAACAAGATTCTCTGAATTCCTGCCCTGGCTCTAGTATCCTTCCTCAGCTTCTTCTGCACTCCACCTCTCCCTGGACCCGGACTAGCTTTTGCAATAGCCTGCTCCCTTCTTGTCTCTCTTTTTCTCTTCTTTCCTCTTTCTCTCTTTGCGTTATGCAAACGTGCAAGTCAAGTCTATCTAAACCAAATCTAACAGGGCACCCCAACCTTGTCCACAGCTAGACCTAGACCAACCAAGCCAGAACTCAGAACACAGACCCGGTCGGCCCCAAGCAAGCCCCGATCTTTGCGTCTTTATACTACTACATGCTACAGGTCGACACGAGACGTTAACATGACCACACAAGCAAGAGGAAAAAGAGAATCCGAGCGTAAAAAAAGAAGTGGCAGTCGCAGCAGCAGCAGCAGCAGCAGCAGCAGCAGAAGCAGAAGCAGCACCGGCACATCGCAAGTACCCTCGCTTTTGTTTTACATTACCGGGATCCATCTTTCTCTCTTTCTCTCTCTCTATTTACCTTTTAATATCTCGATTTTACCGTTTGCTGCCTGTCTCTTTGATCCTGTGAATCCTCATCCTACGTCTTCTGCTCTTGTCTTGCGTTCGTTTAGCTGTTTTCTTTACGTTCCTCGTTGCAAGAACTAATTGAGCAACAAATAGGTTTAGGCCGGTCGACTTGTCTTTCTTTTACCGCTAAACTTCTTTTATTTATCGTTTATTTACTTTTTACTTTTTTTTTTTTTTCCTTTCTTTCAGTCCCTCCTTTTATTTTATTTTATTTTGCCTCTTCCTTCTTTTTCATTCATTCATTCATCTCATCGTGACTGTGACTGGGTGGAACCTCCCAGTTCTTAATTCTCTCTTTCCCTCTTGATTAATTGATAATTGACTCCAACCCATATATCCTTGCAGTCGCTTCCACCTGCTGCTCTTCCCACCTATTCTTCATATCCCAATATCTTACTTGACCCTTGATCAAGTGCCAGTATCCAGTACCTTCTTTTCTTCCAGTATTTGCTGTTTGCATTTCCTGCTACAACCAACGCTTTTTCTTCCACCCCCGCCACAGCCCTCCTCATTTTCTCTTCTTGGAACTTTTCACACGTTTTGTTTGCCCTTAAAGCCAAACGACAACCATCACCACCACCACCACCACCAACAAACAATACAAATCACAAATCCCTCCCCCTTGCCATACTAAATTACCAAGCTGGCTAGTTTGTTGCTTTGTCTTGCTTTCATGACTTTGCACTGACCTGTTATTTACTTATTCCGTCTGTTTATCATATAATATCTGCTCTTGGCTTTTGCACTGACATCAAACTTCCGGCTTTCGTTGTGGCTCTTGTTCATCCATGTGCCTGCGCTCATCTTGCTCTCTTATATGGAACCAACGCCACTTGATGTTCGGGAATATTCCTTCATAGCCTTCTTCTTTCTTTTCTCTTCTCCCAGCCCTCTCCTGCCACCTACCACCCACCTTCCACACACACATATCACTATCCATCGTCATAATGGGTAGAACGTCAAAGTTTTCATTTCCTGTTCCTACTCGTAAGAACAGGAAGTCTCAGATGCCTCCTCCTATAATTGAATCTTCAACACCGATCTTCCCGAGCAAGATCGAGCAGATTCTTGGAAGCGGCCAACAATCAACCCCTCAACAACGTCGTACTAGCGTCGCTTCATCACTACACTGGGAGACCAGCAGCACATCAGCAATCAGTGTTGCTATATCAGACACCAGTCAAGCTACCATTACTCCTACCATTCACGGTGGCCTGGCTGTTCTAAACGAAGATTCCGAAAACTACGACTGGGACCAAGAGTCTACCGCCACAGCAAACTACAGCAGCTACAGAAATAGACACCTCTCAGTTGCTCCCTCCATCGCCTCCATCGCCTCTGTAGACGCCGCCAGTGTTCTCAGACGCTCGCAATCAAACTCTACCATCACATCCTTCTACGACAAGTCTCGTGTTCCTTTATCTATTTCTCAACAAACATCATCGTCTTCAATGGCCAAGGGAGTACCAAACAAAGCCTCAGCCGTCATGAACATGGAAGGCAGTCCGGTTTCTACCCAGAAGAAGAAGCCTTCAAAGCTTAATCTTGCCAGCTATGTGCGTGGCAAGCGCAGCAATCACAGCTTGCACTCAGATACTGTCAACATCGAATCCGATATTCCTATTGTTCCCGCTGTTTCTCCCACCGCTTCCCTAGCACCAGCAAATATAGGAGCTGGTGAGCCTTCGCCAAACTCTACCAGACAGCGCTTCCACCGAAAGTTTCTTGACGTCACCAGACAGCCTGGAGCTCGTCGGCTGAAAAACGTTCCAAGCGACCACAGCTTGAAGTCACAACAAACAACCACAACAGAACTGAACAGTCTTTATGACCATTATGAGCGCATGTCTCTCAGACAGGTTCCGGAAAATGAACAGGGCGGCTTGGAAACAGGCAACAATGAGAATGAGATTTTGGATATTTTGGAAGAAGAGGAAGATCAGTTTATCCCCATGCGATCTGCCACTCTCCCCCCAAGGATCCATGAACACAGTCGTTTGTCACCCCCAGAGTCCCCTCAAAATGCCCAGCATGGTGTTGGGGAGGGCTTGGAGCTTGGTAGCGAGTACTACAATAGCTTCAACCCTAGAATGACAATTGCCCCTCAGGTGCTGGCTGCCTCTGATGACTGCAATATCAGTTTGTCTAGCAGGGTCACAAAGGGTTCCAAAAACTCCAAGGGCTCTACTAAAAAGTCCAGTCTCATCGAATCGGACCTGTTGGAACGTAGCATGCTTTCCTTATCGTCAGACTCTGAAGATGACAACTCTGTTTTCTCTGCCGCAAAGCCGTCTGCTCCACAGCGCGCTTCTATCTGCACTTCATTAAGCAGCGACATGAGCAGCTTTGGTGCTGACGATCGCAGTCTCAGCACATCGCGCAGCCCGTCTCGCAAATCATCAACAAGAAGATCGCAGTTTTCCCCTGGCAATAATTATCTGGCGATCCCCCACGACCAGCCTATCCCCCGCGTCAAACGGCAGTCAATTACTAGACCTTCTTCTATTAGCTCATCGCCTCATTCGCCTGGCTCGGCAAAGTCCAGCCATCCCCCAATGCCTCCCGTCGCCTCTGAGTTTACCCAGCCTGCTATCATGAAAGCAAGCAATGTCATTAATCTGGTGCCCATCAAGGGCGTTCCGGAAGCTCCCCCGGGCGATGCACCTACCCGTGCTTTGCCCGCCATTCCTGTTCAGCGCTCTGCTATGGGGCGGTCCAACTCTGTGGATCGCTCGACCTCGACTCCTCCCATTAGTCCCATGTCCACGGACTTTCTTGCCCGGTCTGCATCTCAAAGCTCTGCATCTAGTTCACGCGTCATGACCGTAACGAGACAGGAAGAACTCCTTCTAGCCGCTCTAAGACAAAAGCGGGCTCGTATGCGGGAAAACATCATTTCTGAGCTTGAGGAGGAGGGCATCCATAACCAGCCTAGACCCCGCCCGCCTCAGAGCACAATCACTGATATGAAGTCCAACCGTCGTTTATCAACTAGTTCTAGAACCTCAGCTAGTACAACGGGCCATACCAACTCGCGCAAAACTTCGTTCAGCTGTGGCCCTGGAGCCAACACCATGCCCGTGATGAACACCCAAAACATTGCGCCACTCCCCACCCAGCACGTTGAGCTGTACCCCCGCGAGCACAAGCCCTCGCCGCCTTTGCCAGCTAAGAAGGAGCAAATGGTGCTCTTTCTCGAACCTACTGATGAGAATGCGGAGGCGTCTGATTTGGGCGAGTATGCGGATGATAGCGATGATGACATCTCCAGTGATGACTTTTTCCGCCTGCCTGAGCCGCCGAGACACACATACACTCGACACATAGGTAGTGGCTCGGCTGCTATCCCTACACCTTTGAAGGCTCCTATGATAGATGTCGATGTTCGCGTTGCTGCGTCGTCTAGCGGCAGTGAGCCGGATCTGGGGCTGATGGGCATCCCGCGGCCCGACTCTCCCATCTCACCCCCAACTGCTGAGAGACTGGATTCAGTTGGATGTCTAAGCAAACGCAAGGCGGCGAGATTGAGTGCTGTTGGCATGGGCAGCAGCATCCCATTTTGGGGCGACGATGACTAAATCCATGGTCTATTTTGCTCTCACTACCTACTTCTTTTTCATTCCTTGTTTTCTTTTGTCTCTGTTCGTCCGTGTTTACGTCAATTATGAGTGAAGGAAAGACAGCACAACAAAGAAATGGATGCAATTCCTCATGATTACCGGTGCTGCCACTCCTTTTTTTATTTTGTTTCTTTTCATTTCCTTCTCTTGTTGATGCCCTCATCTGCGGCAACAACAAATCTCTTTTGTCGAACGTCTCTGTCGAGATATTCGCATACTCACCTCCTCCATTCTCTATTTTTCCTTTTTCCCGATCTTTTCCAGATTTCCTTTGTGTGTGAACTTCATGATTTGTGTTGATACGATTTCTGCCTCACCGCCTGCCCTCCTGTCTTCATTTGCCTTTCCTTTGTTGGGTTTATTTCGGCTGGCTTTCTTCTCTTTGTCTTCTTCATCTTTTATCATAGGCGTACCAGACCACATGCTCTGGTAGTCTTTCCTTTGTCCCCCCTTTTTTTTTCTTCTTCTTCTTACCCTCCATTCTTTTCTCCTTTTTTTCTGTCTTGTTTCTTGGGTTGGTTGATGGGATCCTGCTTCGTGCGCATTCAAGTCCGTGAGTGACTCTTTGTTTTTTACTTGTTTGGGATTGTTTATTTGCTTGGGAGGTTTATCGTGCACCTTTTCTTTCTTTCTCTTGCTTCTCCTTTCACGTATGTAGCTGTGATTTATTGGCAAACCTGCCTGGACAAAGTAGTCAAAACATTTTTTGTTTCGTTTCATACCTTTTAGTCATCAAGTAAAGTGCAGGCGTGTAATTGTGAATGTGGCATTCAGTTTTATAGAACAAAGGGGTAACTTTGCGATGTCATGGGGTTATTCAGTCAGTCTTCTATTGCTTTTTGTTGAGAGTGAAGCTTGATACTTCGTTATCATATGGAGCACGCTGGGTTGCTTAGTGATGGGGCTTATACATCTAGGCCAGAGCCTTGATCTCTATTGGACCACGCTAGGTATATTAGGTCGGAAAAAGCCACATCAGGCCACACCAGACTGCAACCCTATCCTTTCCTCTTCAATCGTCACTAACTTTGCTTTCGATCGACACTGCCGCAGCCTTTGTCTACTCAAATGTCGAGCCCTCCGGGGGTTGGGGAATCTTCTTATTTGAGGGCAGAGCCATGTACCTCCGCAGTTCAATGAGCACGGTTTCCATAGTGTGACTACGCTTCCACTCGTCAAGGCACGGTAGCTGGGATGGATCAACCTGCCCGTTGGCGGGGTTGACACATGGGAGCGATACGCGGCTGATGAACTGGATGGTCGGAGGCTTGTCGGGGTATTGGGGGCCGCAGTGCATCTTGACGGAGTAAATGCGATTTTCGTGGACGCTCTGAAGGCGGGGAAGCGAGGTGACGTGAGGTGAGGTGTTAGTTGGGTTGCGTGGCTTGCGTTGGGCGGACTTGCAACGGAATGTGCAGGGGAGGGACGGGAGCTGAGGTTCAACGTACGTGGGGAGGACCAATGATGGTACCGGTCCAGTTTGACATGAGAAGATCTTCAGGGTCCTCAAGACCGTACGAGCAGGCTTCTGTAACAAGAGTTAGAAGGCTATTGTGGAACTCGGGATTTAGACACGCCACGAGGCTTGAGGATCTAGAGATCAGACTTACCAGAGCCCATACCCTTCTCGCCCTTCTCAAGCTCCTCTAGCAGACGGAAATTTCTGGGAACCTTGGCAGTGGCCATCGTATCTGTTGTTTGTTGAGTCGAGAGTTTGGTTGTTGTGTAGAGGGAAATGAGAATGAGGGTTTGGCCTAGTATTCGCCGGATCTATATTTTTATTTTTCGTCGCGGTGTGTGTGTGGGGAGGGCGACAAGTCAAAAGAAATCGTAGGCCGGGAGTTCGTGTAAGTTCCGTGGATCTAAGTAGTTGAATGAGAACTTGGCTGTCAGAAGTTTGCTAGTTGGGTCTTGTTAGTTTTCGTGAGGGTGAATGTAGTTTAGGGAGGGGTTGAAGCGGCTGAGTCAGCAACATGCACGTACTATATTTTAGCTTTAGTACTTACAAGGGGCTAGAACGGCTATGGCTGGGTACACAGGGTGTTTTGTTGAAGTAGACGTTCCAAGAGAGCTCCGGATGAAGTTTGGGCAACCTGATAAGACGATGTACTGATCAAAAAAAGTGGTAGTATATATGAAAAGAGCAGTAGCCAAAGCGAAACTTTTCGTCAACTTTACATGATAAAACAAGGACCAATTTTAACATGTTTTTTCACTTTTTTTCATGTGATATTAGGCTGATCTAATGTGGCCTGTCGGTAGACTACTTGAACTTTGGAATGGGAAGAAAACTTGGAAGATGTGCTGTAGAGTTTGTCTCTAGCTAGTCATTATGAAAATAGCCCAGCATAGAAGAGAATATTGAGAGGGGATGAGAGCGCTTGACAGGGATAATGACGTAGTTGGCCTTGGCTTCGGATAGGCTTAGCAAGGCTGAGCGTAGTACAGCTGTCAGCAGCTGTAATGATTTTCCCGCTTCAAACGAGCTAAGTGAAGCAAATTGTCGATTGATTCGTTTGCTGAGAAGAGCTTGGAGAGTTCTTGGTATTTCGACTTTTTCTTTATTGCGATCTTCCTTTCCTTTTGCTGCCTGTTGCTCTACTGGCTTGCGCTTTTCAGTTGCATTGCATCTTAACGCTCGAGATTAATTGACTACCTCGGAAAGGAACCCGGACGATCACAGCTCTAGCTCTAGCCCTTTCCCGACAAATACAAGACTAACAACGCCGACAACATAGTCCTGTGTACGCACACGCAACTAATTACTCGCACACCATGAGTCTTGCAACCTCCAGAACGGCCAGAATGGCCGCACCGCTGCTCCGAAAACCATTTCTTCGTACCCAACTCCGTGCGCTATCGTTCTCGCCCCGCTCTCTTATGGGCTCTATGGGCTCGTTTGGTGGAGGTGTGGGCACGGGTATGGGTAGTGGCGGCCAGTTAACACCGACATATTTCCAGAGGCCGCCGCTGCCCGCCAACACTGTCATCCGCTTTGTGCCGCAGCAGACTGCGTGGATTGTTGAGCGCATGGGAAAGTTTAGCCGCATTCTTGAGCCTGGTCTGGCCATTTTGATGCCCTTTATCGACCGTATTGCTTATGTCAAGTCGTTGAAAGAGGTGGCCTTAGAAATACCTAGCCAGAGCGCTATCACTGCCGACAATGTCACTTTGGAGCTCGACGGTGTCCTGTACACTCGCGTGTTTGATGCTTACAAAGCAAGGTGAGTCTTGGGCAACTCTGGGATACCTAACCTCTGCAAGGAATTGGCTAACATGTTATCTAAACTTACTATAGCTACGGGGTTGAGGATGCCGAGTATGCTATTTCTCAACTTGCACAGACAACTATGCGTTCGGAAATCGGCCAGCTCAGTCTTGACCATGTGCTCAAGGAGCGCGCTGCCCTCAATACCAACATCACACAGGCTATCAACGAGGCTGCTCAGGCCTGGGGTGTAACGTGCCTGCGCTACGAGATCCGTGACATCCACGCCCCCGAGGGCGTTGTGGCGGCCATGCACCGTCAGGTGACAGCTGAACGGTCGAAGCGTGCTGAAATTCTCGAGTCTGAGGGCCAGCGCCAGAGCGCCATCAATATCGCCGAGGGAAAAAAGCAGAGTGTCATTCTTGCCTCCGAGGCTCTCAAGGCCGAACAGGTCAACCTGGCGTCGGGTGAAGCTGAAGCTATCCTGCTCAAGGCCCAGGCGACAGCCAAGGGTCTGGATGCCATTGCCAAGACTATCAGCGATGGCAAGGGTGCGGCACAGGGTGCTGTGAGCCTGTCGGTTGCTGAGAAATACGTCGAGGCATTTAGCAAGCTGGCCAAGGAGAGTACAGCCGTTGTGGTTCCGGGAAACATGGGCGACATGGGTAGCATGATCACGGCGGGCCTGGGTATCTATGGCAAGATCAGCCAAGCGCAGGCTAAGACGCAGGTTCCGGCTGAGCCTGTTGCAGAAATCAACAAGTCAGAGGCCCGCGAGAATGAGCTGCTAGAGGCCTTGGATAAGAAGTCGCAGCTATAAGTTAGGCTAGTTTAGGGGACGGCTCATGTACCCTATTCTATGACTCTGACCTGGGGGATGAAGGAAGGAAATACGTTTTTCTTTTTTTTTTCTTCTTTTGTTCTTTTTGGAATTTCTGCCTTCCCTCTGTACTTGTAGGATCATGCATTTCTCTTTCTCTTCCACCCTTCGTTGGTAGGAGAGATCCTCATCTGTCACCAGGCGCCTGACGAAAGCCTCTAAAAGTTGCTCAACACCGCATATCCACCCACTCATTCTTCCCTACACTAACATCACAATACCTTGTAACAACAGCACACCTTAAATACTCAAGTGTTTCTTTCACTTTTTTTTTCCCTTTTGAGTCCCCTCCGCCTCTTTGATTTCATAGATAGAAAATGTCTCATTTAATGCCAATGGTAAACTTGGAACGTCTGTAATATTTGTTGGGCTTAGATATTCTCAGAAAGCTTTGAGAGCTTGGCCTAATAAGCTCTTGAATCAGGAAGGCGGTGAGAATTCTGCCACACCGTTCTCCAGTTCAAACACGGGGAACAAAGCTTCAACATACGTAATTACCTTTGTCGCAAACCAAACCACACACAAGAATATTGCTCGTGATAAATTTTCGTCTTCACCTTTTCTCCTGTCTTGTTTGCTTGTCTGTCTTTTAAGTTCACCTTCGTCTTATATTTCTCCACATCTTATTCTTACATCCTTCCTTGCTGCCTGTTTTTGAAATGAGCCTTGTCGCATGTTGTTGAGCCACTTAATCAATAACCCTTTGTCGCTGCAGATATGACGACGCAATTGCTGGCCACTGAGCTCGCCAACCTAGTGCAAGAGAGCAAGCGCAAGCATAATGACTTGCGCCAGGTGAGTTGACAGCTAGCGAGGGCTCAAACCGGAAAGATAATGTACATATGCTAACATGGAACAATAGGCAGCCGAGAAGTCACTAGAGGAGCTCAAGTCGCTCAAGGGCGCAAACGAGACACAGGCAACAGCCGGTAAGTGCAACTCACTTCTTTGCTTCGCTAAATACTAGCTAGAGACGTGACACGCTAATTGGTGTCCTTTTATTGCTGGTCTAATCTCTAACTCGCCTTTGCAGAGCTGGCCCAGAAAGCCACGTTTGTTAATCCCTTCATTATTGCTTGCGGAACGCGCAATGCCAAATTCACTTCTATAGCCATCGTGTGTTTGCAACGGCTGGTGGTAGCCAAGGCCCTTCCACACTCGAAACTAGGTCCTGTACTTGAAGCGCTTAGCCAGGCCTCTTCGGCTGGGCTAGACGTGCAGCTCAAGATCCTCCAGGCCCTCCCGCCGCTGCTGACCAACTATGCGGATGACGTGCAGAATGAGCTTTTAGCTACGGCGCTGAATATTTGCTTTGTTTTGCAGACAAGCAAGAATGCTATCGTGAACAATACCTCGGCTGCGACGCTGCAGCAGCTTATTGTCGCAGTCTTTGATAAAGTTGTAGCAGAAGATAGTAGGTTTCTTTTCCTTGCATGCCCGTATTATGTTCGGTAGTATGCTGCGCGTTGATGTATACAGTGCTGACTAGAAACTAAGAATCCGGCGATGCTCCGTTTGTTGGCGAGGCGCCAGCCGAGGACGGCCCTGTTAAGTTGCGACCGGCTGCAATGGATGCCTTCAGGGTAGGTCATTCTGATAATTCTTGGAAAACATGGCTATGGTGTTTCTAACCTGAAAAATAGATATTTAGTGACCTGTGTCTCATGACGGAGAATCAGCGCCCCGAGTACCTCCGTTTCACCGCCCTTCCTCAAACATTTGGCTTGGAGCTCATTGAATCGGTTTTGACAAACCACGCGCCTGTATTTATAGCTCATGCTGAACAGGCGCACATATTGCGCCAGCACGTCATGCCATTTTTAATTAGTGCTTTGCGTGGAAAGCCAAACTTTGCTACTTCGGTCCGCCTGACTCGCATTCTCTACACTTTGATGCGCAGGCACCTCTCCTTGCTCCCGTCGGAAAGTGGCCAGGCCCTCGATATCCTTACTCATATGCTGGACCAGGATACGGCTGTTTGGAAACGCGCTTTGTGCATGGAAGTATTCCGGGGGATATTTTCTGAACCAGCGCTTATACGGCGCATCTTCATGCTGTATGATTCTCAGGAAGGCGAAAAAGATGTGCTCAAAACTCTTACTGCCACTTTCGTTCGTCTAAGTACTGAAAAGCCCTCGGTGATTGGCTTGGGGTACTGCTCTACTATTCCCGTGCTCAACCCCTATGCAAACGCTGCGTCGGGCAGCGATCAAGTTGTTCTAGAGGCTTCCGGCGTTGCGGGAATACTCGGGAGCACAGTTGAAGGCTCTACGACTGGAATTAGCTCTCAATGGAGCACTGTTAGAGTGCCATTCATTGATCAGCTTGATAAGACAGAGGCTCCGCCAATCCCAGAGTCTTATGTTTATTCTCTAGTCTTAACCTGTATATCGTCACTTTCAGAAGGCCTGGCCAAGTTTATTTTGCCGTTGACGGTCCCTAACCGGAAGAAACAGGCGGCGAAGCAGGAAAAGGACAAGGAAACCACGGAAGAAGCCATGGACCGGTCTTTTAAGAAAAACCCGATCCCAGTCAATCCACTTGAAATGAAGGATCACCCGCTACATGAAGATATCAAGGCCTGCGCAAATATCATCGACGAATGCTGGCCGGCTATTTTGGCGACTTGCTCTACCTTCCTCAATGCTGCCTTGGATTCAGAGTACTATCATAGCCTAGTGAGGGCTTTCCAGAGAATTGCTCATGTGGCAGGTTTGTTGCATCTACACACTCCTCGCGATGCATTTTTGACAACCCTCGGCAAAGCAGCAGTGCCTCCCAATGTCTTTACCGCATGCTTAAATAGCGGTAGCACCAAGGCCTTGCCCGCTGCGGAAAGCTCAAGTAGTGGCGCGAGTAGCCTATTAAGCAATGCTAGAGGGCTTCTCACTAGAGAAAGCGCCCACTCTACTGGATCAGCTACAGCAGAACGTGGGAAACAGCCATCATTTGATTCTGCGACTGTATCTCTCAATACGCGCAATCTTCTCTGTCTCCGAGCGTTGTTGAACTTGGGAATCGCTTTGGGCTCTACTATGGGCGATTCGTGGCGCATCATCTTAGGTACTCTACAGCAAGCTGACTTTGTGCTGTTTTCGTCTGGGAAAGTCTCCGGGCGCACACCTATCGTCAACAAAATTCAAGATGCTACAGCTGAGAACGAGGCTAGCACGCTTTTGAGTAACTTTGGCAGCGAGATCAAGGCTGTTGAGACCGCTGCCTCGCGTTTAATTGAAAGCACCGTTGATTTCCCCAACGATCCCTTCATTCAAGTCGTTGAAGCTATCTGCGCACTACTGGAATTCAGTGAGCCCGAGGCTGTCGATACTGAGACGTCTACTTCTGATCAGTTGCGGAGTCTAGAGCCACCTAAAGCTCCGCATGTGAGAAAAGGGTCTACGTCGTCGATCTCGGGCAAGCACCGCCGTGTTTTGAGTGTATCAAACGTGGCATCTGTGGCTCCAAATCAGGAAGACATGTTTGCTTTGGCAAAGCTAGGCGACATCGCCACTATAAATATCGAACGGTTATTGGCCTATGACCCAGAGACTTCCGGCTGGGAGATGCTGACAAAGAAGCTGATTGGAGTTCTTGGCAGCCAAAATACTAGTCCCTCTGTGAGAACAAGGGCTGCAGATATTCTTGTGCAGCTAGTTCTCGAGGCCGCTAAAACTGTAGCTCAACTGGAAGAAGGCCAGCGCGGACCTATCCAGATGAATCTGTTCCAAGCTCTGAGAAACTCCCTAGCGCCTATGAAGAGGGAACAGGTGGCAGACTTAGGCTTAGGCTCTGTGGCTAGCAATGCTACTGATGTGGATATCCAAAGAATTCTTCTTGACGGCCTCAAGAACATTTTGGAGATTTGCGGCGAGACACTAGTCAGCGGGTGGGAAGTGGCATTTGAGATTATTGACAGCATTTTTGTCTACTTGGGCGACAAGAATTCTATAGCTGTGGCTAATGGGCTGAGCACGAGAAGTGCCAAGCTGGTGAGACCATCATTCAACTCACTGCAGCTCATCTGCTCTGATTTTCTAGCTTCGTTGCCGAATACGTGCTTTCTACTACTAGTTGATACTCTCTATAAGTTTAGTAGCCAAGACGATGATCTGAACATTGCTCTCACAGTAAGTCATGGTCTTTGAAAACGCAATTATGCTACCGGAGATTGATGCTAACCCGTATTTAGACGGTGACATTTTTCTGGACGCTCTCCGACTTTTTGTCTAGCAAGAACCAGGCCCTGTCTATTACCACCAAGATTATGGGCGGCCAAGATGTAGCCGAGCTCGCTAAAATGGCGGCGGATCCCGAGAATGAGGCATCTGATGCTGCTTTATGGATGCTTCTGTTACTCCGTCTTGCAGGCGTAACCGCAGATGATCGCCTTGAGCTTCGAAACAGCGCTATCCAGACGCTTCTTCGCATTTTTGATGCATATGGCGACAAACTTAGTTCTGAAGCTTGGGCAGTCTGTGTACAGTCTGTCATTTTCAAGCTTCTTACATCCATCACAAGCGAGCTTGCTCTAGCCAACGACGATGACACGGATGAGCAGGAGCGTGAAGACTGGAATGTCACAGCCAGCGTCGTTCTTGAAGGTATATCGGGTCTATTAGCCAACTACCTTGATGCTCTTAAGGCCGATGAGAGCTTTGAGCGTCTCTGGAAGGAATTGCTTCGCCATTTTGCTCAGTTCTTAGACTTCAAGGCGCTGAGCATCAATACCGCTGTGTACAAAGCTTTGAGCCAGATCATTGTTCAACCAGCTGATGGCTCTCTCAGCACGGAGACAATAAGTGTGACCTGGGAGCTATGGGCTCGGGGGACACCCCAGAGCAAAGATGAGACCAAGGATAACTTTGATAACCAGGAGTGTCTGCAGGCCTATGTCTCAACACTATGTGATTTATACCGTTTCCTGCATCCAGATTTGGCCATTGAACGTGTCAAGACGATGCTAGTTTTGCTGCGTCAGGCAGTTTGTCAAGAGTCTGTAACGGGCTTTGGAACTGACGTTGAGTTTTGCACAAGACTGCAGGATCGTGTTCTGGCTTCCATCAAAATGATACGTACGGATCTTCCTGGGGTGCCCTCGGAAGTAATTTCTCAAGTATCAGAGTTTGCCTGCATAGCCTTCGAAGACTATCTTACATCGCAAGACCACGAATCGTCTAGCCGTGAGATCAAGAAGAAGCGCACGTTTGTAGCTTTGTCCAAAGCTAGCATGGCTATTCTCCAGGATCTGATTCTTGCACACTCAACAGACTCGGACATTTACAAGTCTGGGGCATTTACAACTGCCCTACGTGCCTTCTCGCGTCCCATCACACTTAAGTACCAGTTCCCAGTTCTCACTCGTGGTGTACCGGCTTGGAAGGTTGCTACTACGGCAGCCCTAGCAGTTCTGCAAAATGCTCTAAATCAGCCAACCATGGAGCTAGAAAAGGCTAGCACCGCTGGGATTTGGGCTGCCATTGTGGATATTTCTGATGGCATCATCAGTGCTGACCCATCGTCAGTCCCTGAGTCTATAGATGTGATGGCGGACCAAGACTTTGACATTTCTTCATTCGAAACCTTACGAGACTTGATAATCCCTACACTAGGCAATGCCAATATTAGTAGCGAGACGCGCGATCGCTTTGCGCAGTCGCTGTTCACTACATCTATTATGCACGAACTATCTGAATCCGAATCACAAGCACTGGCCCTTCCTGGAACACAAGCCCTCGCCGAGCTCTTCAAGAGCCGGCCAGGTCGAACGTTGAATCCACAACCACTTGTACGCTCCAAAATGAGTTACGTCTGCCTAGATCAGATGTTCTCGCTTATAGCTGGCGAAGCAGATCACACTCCATCTATCATGGTCGTTCCGCCTACGCCTAATCTCCAGGCCTCGTTCGGTCCGGGAAGCGGTGGCCGCAAGTCCGGTGGGACTAGTAGTGATAATGCCAGAAACGCCAAGGAGCTACGCATCGCAATCGCCTCGAGCATTGCTACCTTTGTGTCTATTCGTTGTGCTCTGACTATGCGCATGTACATCGACGACACGCCGTTGCGTGGCCGCATGCCGCAGCCACTCTTTCAGCGCAAAGAGCTGCTACATATTCTCGCTCGACTACTGGAACTACACTCGGAAAAGGCTGCGCTGCCGCCAATGAAGAACATGATGACTCAAACCCGCAAGCATCTTGTTATCCTGTTCCCGTTGCTGGTACAGACTGCGCAGGTGGCGGGATCGTCAGGTGATGAACCGGTCTTAAAGGTAGTTATGGAGGCTATGGCAGTCATGGGAGTGGAGATGGATGCGGTGCCCAAGGCCACACTCTCGTTGAGAAGCAGATAGACAGGTCGAGTTATATATATTTGAGCGTCGTTGTGTTTTAGTCTGGATTATATCGAAGTTCGTTCCTGCTTTGTAAAAGCCTGCAACCAGCTAAAAGACCCGGGTCACTGGTGGATATACAAGACTGTGCCGAGACCATGGAGCCAAAGGCTTGTAGACAAGCTTCTTGAAAACACGAAAGCGAAAGGCCATACTGCCAACGTGCTACGCTGCAACTTCAGGGGGACCTACTCCCAGCCCGTTGCTCCCACCTAGAACACGCCGTTGTATTGCTAGGAAACAACAGTAAGTGGACGCAGAATGATACAATAACGAGGGCAATAGTGGGTAGTCAGTATACCCTCCACTTGGACATAATTTCATAGCCATGTGTTGATTCGGGCTATTGTCTTGCATGCCGCTGTCATCTGCGACGCAGAATGGCCAAAGCTTCGGTAAGATCATGCTTAGAGAAAGCATTTACCACCACGGCTTTAAGCTCAAGTAAACGCCTTTATTGCAAATGGAGATAAACGTATTTTGCTGCAAGTGTCTTGAGAACAACGGTTATAAATGAGATTAAAAATTAAGAAACCCACCGTGCAAAGTCTGATGATTACTGCAATTTAGACATTAAACCGCCCAGCACACTCGCTTATTAGAGTGAGAGAAAAGTCAATAGATATCCATACAGCTTAGGCGAGCCAGAGTCATCTCTACTGGATACTTACTTGCTGTTGTCTGCAAGAGATGTGGCCTGATTGAGCACATGCCAAACAAACCTATTCACCAGTTTTCTCTCCGGCCCCCGGCTTCAAATGGCCCAGTGGTGGATAGGTATAAATACTCTATCGACTCGTGTCTATGATTGCCCATCAAAGTCTACTTGGACATTGCTCTTTCCATAATCACATTCCAACCTACCACTCACCATTACTCTAATCCATCCAACATGCATTTCCTCAATCTTCTTCCCGCCCTTCTAATGCTCGCCGGAGTGAACGCGGGTGTCCTAGAAGATCACGGATATACCATACGCAAATATACTGATAGCACTTGTACTATCACAACCTATTACTACGATGAAGGAGATCAGCCAGTGAACGAGTTCAAAGTTGACAAAACCAACAAGGTTATCACCATCCGCCGAGCTCTTAATGGCCTCGAGGCCGAGCATTATAATCAGTTATCCCTTCCTGAGATTCTTGAGGCCGTCTGCTCAGAGTACGATTTAGTGCCTGATAGCATTGATTCAGTGGTCATGGAGGCTGACAAAAACCACCAACTAAGAGGTGCCTTGGAACACTACCGCTACTACCACTCAGTCCCTGACAACGAATATGTTACCGTGTCCATCACTTCGGCCATGCCAGCTGAGTGGGAGCGTTTCACCATGTTTTGGCTTTATGCCGACGTTGCAAACATGCTTACCAGTTCAAGGGTTAACAAGATTCATGTCCAAGAGAAGGATGAGAGTTGTCTACTTACTTATTTTATCGACGAATGAAGTTAAGACCATGGGATCCCCTATATTTAGATATATATATATGCAAACATACGGGAAGTTCGATGTCCTCTACACTCCAAGCTATTTCGTCAAAGGGGCAAAGGCTTCAGCTAGACTGCAAGGGCGATGAGCAATACAAAATTTATTTTCACTCTTATTCTTGTCTGTGTCTGTGCCAAAGACACATCAATTACCTGCATTGGCAAAGAACAGTAGTATAGTAGACGCTACACCATTCAGGCCAAGGGAAGCACTCGATCTCATCAAGTGTATGCTGTCGATAAAATAGGCCCAACTCCAGATTGAAAGGCTTTGCATCTGGCTATTAGATACGCTATAGACAGAGATTATTTTGGCTTCTCATCCACCAGTCATCTCGACCCAGCGCTCGTCCCGGCCCTCGGTCTCCCTTTGAGGCAGCCTTCATTTCATGATAGATGCGGCTACTGCGCTGGTAGTAATTGATGCTTCTTGGAATGTCTGGCACCTTGAATAGCTTTTACTTGCCCTTGCCCTTTTGTGCCCTTGTACAACCGTGTGGCTCAAGACGGGGAGTGCATCGTGCACAGGAGAAGTTGAGGCCAGTAGGTATTACAGTGTGCCTTTTAAACTACTGCAGTCATCAGATGTTCCCTCGTAATACTTACTATTTATATACTTACGGTGCGCTATAAAGTGCGGCTTTCCATAGCATCGATGAAGGACACAGCGTGTGCCGGTCACGTGATTCACAAGATATGTAATACTGTTGTGGAGATGCCCCACTCGGAATAACATCGTGGAAATGCGTGGTACACGATGTTGTGAAGAGATTTAGAATTTAGTCCTTAATTAACTCAAATAATAAACATGTGTCACAAAAAATACCATTACGCATCGTAATACTAGCAGCGGCTTAGATTATCCGCTTTCTACCAACAATCCCAATCTCGCTAAACTAATCTGACAACACACATACACTACTTGTCCCGGACCATTTGTATGATCGAAAAAGAAGTTGCAGCACCAATGCACATCACCCAGGGTGACAGAGGACACTCTTGTCAGATTTATCTGCCCTTTGCAGCTCCAAGTACCTGAATTGAAATGTGGATGGCTATGATTGATGCTCTATTCTTGGATGGAAGTTCATGGCCATGTCTTGGCTCGGGCCATTGTTTTCGAATCCCTGTCGTAAGTCCGGCGGAACTAGTAGTGATGATACCAAAAACGCCAAGGAGCTACGCATCGCAATCACCTCGAGCATTGCTACCTTTGTGTCTATTCGTTGCGCTCTGACTATGTGCATGTACATCGATGGCACGCCGCTGCGTGGCCGCATGTCGCAGCCACTCTTCCAGCGCAAAGAGCTGCTACATATTCTCGCTCGGCTACTGGAACTATACTCGGAAAAGGCTGCGCTGCCGCCAATGAAGAACATGATGACTCGGCCCTGTAAACATCTCGTTATCCTGTTCCCGTTGCTGGTACAGACTGCGCAGGTGGCCGGGTCATCAGGCGACGTACCGGTCTTAAAGGTGGTTATGGAGGCTATGGCAGTCATGGCAGTGAAGGTGGACGCGGTGCCCAAGGCCACATTCCCGTTTAGGAGCAGATAGACAAATCGAGTTATATGTATTTGAGCGTCTTTGTGTTTTAGCCTGGATTAGATCGAACTACCCTGCTTTGTAAAAGCCCATCATGTCCTGTTTTGAATCCTTTAGAATCTTGTCACACTAATGCTACAGCACACTTGACCAATGTTCCTGCAACTTCTTCGCTTGCAAGGCTGCATGTCAAGCTCTGACCCGCTGCAGCTTCTACTGCAAACCGTACAATTAGTCCCCGGGAATTGTCTTGTTCTTTGTTGCGGCTCTTTGTAATATCCACAATGTTCCCACGCCAGAAGAATGCCAGGTTCTTTTCATCGTCCGTCGTACTACCCCATAAAACAAGCCGCAGCACACGGCCCCGCCACCGTGGTGTGCCCTCATTCTCCATACCCAAGATTGCCTCAACAATTGCAGCCTGTCTCCCTCGGCGTATTGGTTGCTGCCAGCCACACTGACGCAGCGCTAGTGTTAACCGCGGGAACTGCGCCAGCGTACGTCTCAGCGCCTCGCCGAAGGGCGGCTGGCGCTTGAGCAGACGCTCGATATGTGAGCTATCTAGCTCAGCAAAGTGGCGTGTTGTGCGCACGCCCGCAGCTACTAGTGCCTCGGCTTTTTTGGGTCCAACGCCAGTAACCTGCAGCAACTCCTTGGCCGGCTCGTCCCACACACCAGACATTAGGCAACGCAGCAGCCACAAAGTAGCGGTGAGGCTAACGGCGTCCGCGCGGCAACCAAAAAGATCAGCAGCGCAGCGTAGCACAACGGCTAGGTGGTTGAGCACGGTGCGTTTTTCGATTGCCAGAGCTTTTCGTGCGCCGGCAGTGATGTTGGAAGGGGCTGCGCCGGAAGGACATAGAGATATCTGCACGAGCAAAAAGGCCTTGTGCCACGGCAGGCTGGGCTTGATACCAACCGGCAAATGCCACGGAATGGCGGGCGAGGCGTTTATAGCAGCAAAAAAGGAAAGATGTGATGGGTCAATACGGTGGTGCGCAGTATCATTAGATTTGCAGCAGGCCTCAAAAACGTCGCGGGCTGAAGCGGCCCGGCTGAGATGGGACAGGTTGTGAACAGTGCTAGTAGAGAGATTATGGCGGCCTGGGAGGTGTATGAGCCCGGGCGGGAGACTAACCGCAATGGCCTTTTTGGGGCCGGGGGCGGATGACGCCGGGGTGCTGGGTAACCGAAGCGGGGTGGGCATTTTAACAGCAAAAGGCCCAGAATCTCTTATTTCATGCTAGCTTTAAGAGGCTCTTTTATCTTGGTCTTTTCTCTCTTTTATAAAGCTCAGAACCCGTAATTTTGTGCGTACCCCCATGACTTTCATCGTTTATGTCTGTTTAGCTTGTGCAACTTCCTATTGCTACCACATTGTATGCGTGCATACCTTCTAAGCCAAAGCCGCAATAATGCCTCCCATCTCGTGTATGAGCAACTACCTTGGAAGAGACAATGCCCTAGCCCTAGCCCACGAACAATACTGCAAATCATCTCCACCATCAGACTCTATCAGTTTTATCAACTGGTGAAAGTCGGAGCGTTACAACACACCGGAAGACTGACTAATCGCCAGCGCACAAAAGCACGTGCAGGGCTCTAGGTCGCGCGAAAGTAAAGCTCTATTTCTTATGTCCTGATTCGGATTATCATTACATCTCGCTGCCGTGAAGATGCAGAATGACCAAAGTCTTGGTAAGATCATGCCGAATGG
This sequence comes from Ceratocystis huliohia, assembly GCA_038382965.1. NCBI lineage: Eukaryota > Fungi > Ascomycota > Sordariomycetes > Microascales > Ceratocystidaceae > Ceratocystis > Ceratocystis huliohia. The sequence goes on from JAXCEX010000204.1 coordinate 32,034, forward strand.
TCTCATTTGCCAGTTTTTTTTCATACTCTACGGACTTAACCTTGTAATGGATAGAGATAAAAAGCCTCTCTACTTTTATGGGCTTGCTAAATACACTCTCCACCCGTGCCTATAATCGTCTGTGGAAACCTACTTGTTCGCCACCGCTTCTTACCATAACCAGCCTCCTTATTGCCTATCAACCATGCGTTTCTTCGGTATTATTCCCATTTCTCATTTGATGCTTGTGGGGGTAAACGCAGGCACTCTTGGAGATAATGGATATACTCACCAGGAAATTGACGCCCACGTTACTGTTACAACACAATACTACGACAAGGGAAATCAGCCAGTGAGTGAATTTATAATTGAAAAAGACAACATGGCTATCACTATCTTGCGAGCTTTTAATTACCTCAAACGCAGCTACAATGCCCATGAGTCTTGACGAGATTCTCGCCGAAGGCTGCTTGAATTATTACTTAGGACGTGATCTCATCAGGTCGATGGTCACATACGATTACAAAACTGACCCTCTAGTTTCTGCCCTGAACTTTTACCGCCAGCGCCACTCAATTCCCGATAATGAATATGGTACTGGAACTATAACTCCGAGTATGGCAAAAGAGTGGACTCGTTTCACCGATTTCTGGTTTTATAAGGACATTGAGAGCATGTTTGCCTATTCAAAAGTTCGCCAGATTGATTTGAAAGAAAAAGACAGTATTTACTCATACGATTTCTCGATGTCAGTGTTGAAACCAGGACCCCTTGACCAAGCTTACAGACACTCTAGCTATAATTGGTTAGAGATGAGGGGCAATGAATAACAAAAAAGTTACTAACACTTGTTTTAGTCTGAGCCCATGCCAAAGTAAAGAAATATGATCCAAGTTTCGGTACTTGGGCAGAATGATGCACTTCCGAAACTCCGTCGATAGAACATGATGCTCATCACACAATAACTTTTCTTACGAGCTCAGCCCTAGAAGTAAAGAGACGATTTACGCCTCGCCAATCATTTCGGACTAGTAATTGCCCTATCGTCGGCCATCATTTCTTGGCAGCCTCCAATCTTTGCCCAACCTATTGCATGACAGCAGTTGTCCAGTTGGATTCCTATCGATCATGAAGCTAGTTGTGCCGCCCTCTCTATAGCATAATTCTGTTTCCGAGTATGGACTTGCTGTGGCGCTTGCTCTAGAAGTGCAGAGATGGAGGAGATACCAATCATGTCTTGACTATCAGCAATGATGAAAAAGGCAAAAAGGATGCCGTCCACTGGGGTGCGGTGCAAGGCCTACAACCAACTAAAAAAGCCCATGCCACTAGTGGATACACAAGACTCTACCGAGACCATGAAGCCAGAGGCTTGTAGACAAGCTTCTTAAAAGCACGAAAGCGAAAGGCCATACTGCCAACGTGCTACGTCGCAACTTCAGGGAGACCTACTCCGAGCCCATTACTCCCGCCTGGAACACGCCATTGTATTGCTGGGAAACGACGGTAGGTAGATGGAGAATAACGCAATAACGATAACAATCGTGGATAGGGGTTGCACTTTCTACTTGGACATAATTTCATAGCCATGTGTTGATTCGGCTATTATTTTACATGCCGCTGTCATCTACGACGCAGAATGGCCAAAGCTTCGGTAAGATCATGCTTAGAGAAAGCATTTACCACCACGGCTTTAAGCTCAAGTAAACGCCTTTGTTGTCAATGGAGATAAACGTATTTTGCTGCAAGTGTCTTGAGAACAACGGTTATGAATGAGATTAAAAATTAAGAAATCCACCGTGCAAAGTCTGATGATTACTGCAATTTAGGCATTAAACCGCCCAGCAAATTCGCCCATTAGTGTGAGAGAAGAGTCAATAGATATCCATACAGCTTAGGCTAACCAGATTCATCTATACTAGATACTGACTTGCTGTTGTCTGCAAGAAATATGGCCTTATTGAGCACATGCCAAATAAGCCTATTTACCAGTTTTCTCTCCGGCTCCCGGCTTCAAATGGCTCGGCGGTTGATAGGTATAAATACTCTCTTGGCTCGTGTTTATGATTGCTCGTCAAAGCTTACTTGGGCATCACTATTTCCATAATCACATCCTAACCCGTTACCCTAACTCATTAAGCATGCATTTCTTCAGTCTTCTTCCCGCTCTTCTGATGTTCGTCGGAGTGAACGCGGGTGTCTATAAGATCACGAATATACCCTCCACAAACCTGATGATGGCACTTGCATTACCACAACCGATTCTCGCCCATTTTTTCCTCAAATAAGAGTCCCGTATTATCTGTTTACCCGGACCTTCTCTGGGACACGGCTTAGATTATCCGCTTTCTACCAACGATCACAATGTCGCTAAACTACTCTGACAATATACATACACTACTTGTCCCAGGACCATTTGTGTTACCGAAAAAGAAGTTGCAGTACTAATACATATCATCTCCAGGGTGCCGGAGGACACTCTTATCATATTTATCCCCCCCCTCCCATTTACAGCTCCAAGTGCCTGAATTGAATCGTGAATGGCTACGATTGATGCTCTATTCTTGGACGGAAGTCCATGCTCATATTTTGACTCCGGCTATGTTTGTTTTCGAGCCCCTACCATCATGTACGATTCAGGACGACCAAAGCTTCAGTAAGATCATGCTTGAAGGATGCACCTATCACTCCTCCCGTACAGGTGACGGCTTTAAGTTCAGCCAATATCTTTATGGTGAATGGAGATAAAACTACCTGCCTTAGCACGTTAAATACTCTTTCGGCCCTTATGAATAACCACTTCTTGGTGCTCTTGACTATCGCCATTGTCGTCCTTCTATTGCTACCCATACCCAGCGACTATGCATTTCTTCGGTCTTCTTTCTCTCTCCATTCTACTGCTTGTCGGGGTAAATGCCGGCGCCCTTGAGAAACACGGATACACATTCACAAAGCACGACAATGGTCATTGCACTATTCACTCTGATTACTATGACCATGGCACTGAACCGCTAAACGAATTCACGATTAACGTACAGAAAAAATCTATGATTATCCATACAATGGAAAATATGTTGGAAGATTCTCATTCTGGTCAGATGTTTCTTTACCAGATCCTTGCTGCTGTCTGTAAGGAATATGGTTTGAAGCCTGATGGCATGAACATGATAGCCATGAATTTTCCCAAATCCGGCTATGAAAAACAAGGCTTAGACAACTACCGCCAACTCCACAGGGACGAGCTCAGCGACGATCAGTACATTGACGCCACTATATCTCGCAACATGAGAGAAGAGTGGTCTTATTTCTCGCGCTCGACGCTCTATTCTAGTATCCAGACGATGCTCGTTTGGTCGAGCATTGCCGAGATTTCCATCGAAGAGAGTGAAACTAAGTGTTGGCTTTCCTACCATATCAAGTCGGACAAGGGTGGTGAAGATGTCGAAGATGAAGAAGACGACGACAAAGATGGGGAGGATGACGACTAATACAGATAATCAGGCCATGTAGTGTGCCTCACGTCCTTTGTCGCAAGTTTTGTCGCTTGACTTGCCGTGGCTATAGCTACCTAGTTGGAGATGGGGGACGATGGTAGGATATCACTGCCCAATTTCCTTTTTTTTTATGTTAGCCTCGTACCAAGAGTCGGTGGGGCAGACTTGGCGCTTAGTTTTGCTTGTAGCAACCTTCCCACAAACTACGGTGGGGAACCAACCACATCGTCTAGTCCAGCCCAGGGATATATCACCATCCAGCGCTGTCTCTCGGAAGCTGCCCATCTGTCCTTCCAAACCAAGGACGTGCATTAGCAGCTTAGTGGAGTGACGGTAACACGGAGCAGCCAAGCCCACGGAGATATTATCCCGAGGTACTACAGTTGAATAGATTCGCTCAGTATTAACTTTTCAGAACTACTCAGAGCACGCTTACCGAGGCAGGAGTCAACAGAATAGAATGTACATTGAGGGAGATGATGTTGAATGCAAGCCTGTTTCCTTTACTCACCACCTTTCACCTGACACTATCGACAGCTTGGGCCTGGCCCTAAACCTTGTCACGAGTTGCTCACATGAGCTAATCTTGCGTATGAGCCCCTAAGACCGAGGCAGGCCGTGGGCCAGGTTTTTGAAGACCCTTCGCTTCTTCGTTCTTGAGAATCTTACTTCTTGAACATAGGCCTGTCAGAGCACTCATAGGCGTAGGACTTGTAGCCGGTGCAGCTGCAGTAGTGCTAGCAGGGTTCGTCCTTCTTGGCCGCCTTCATGAATGGCTACTTCCTTTTGCCCTTGTCTCTCCTTCGACCCACATGCTAGAGTGGTAGGTAGATACGGCATCTCTTCTTAGTCGATCTTTCTGGTTGGTATTCCAAATTATTCCCCCTCCTCCCTCTCATAACGCCCTCGCTTCAAGCCCAAACAGGCTCCATGGAGCTAGCCGTTTCCCTGAGGCACTTGGCGGTAAAGCCCACGAACATGTCCTCACGCCGAAAGCGTGCAGGCGAGGCTAGAAAAATGCAACAACAAATCGGAGTACCCGAGCCTACATCATTACCCACTCATCTACAGAGTTTTACCTATTTAGTCAGCAAGTCCGGAGAGTCTCCCATCCTAAGTCCTGATACTATACCCACAGGGTAACAAAATCTAATGTCTAGATTTATACTGACCTCTCGAGAAATGCATGATTGATAGCTGCCATAAAAGTTGTAATAGTAGCAGTAGTCGAGTGCTCCTAAAAATCATGATTGTCGAAGGTCATAACAAGTCAGTGGAAGTGGATAGGCTTTATCTCCATTTACCATAAACATAAAGATACTTAAAGCCGTGAATTATAGAGACAGAGGTGGTACATACACTCTTTAAGCATAATCTTACCAAAGCCTTGGCCATTCTGCGCCGTACATGACAGCTAGTTTGAAAGCAGCCGCCCGAATCAAAATACGAGTGAACACATAAAATTCGGTCAAGGAGGGTGCTGCATTTCCAACTACGACGCAGGAATTTACCGGCCATCCAAGACGCATTGATCACTACCAGTACTGTGGCCACGCCGAGTACGGGTCTTCCGAAGGCCATCATTAGCATAGATTCAGGGAGAAACGGCTGTTTTAGAGAGAGTGACACAGCTAGCTTCGGTATTGATAGTAATCTAGTTGTACAATGACTACCGCTCAACAGTCTAGGCACAGGACGGAGGCTGCCTCATAAAGATGTCCGAGGACAGAGACAGAGACGAGAATTGACCCAAGACAATTGATAAGGCGCGAAATGCCCTCCTTGCCTACGGAGTGCCCAAATCCTAGGTACACACGGGGGTAGGCTGATGGGGAAGGTCTCTGCAAGCTAGGCACTTGGCCTGTTCTGTCGACAGCACCCAGTTATTAAATTCAACACTTGGCCAGAGTCCTAAAACCTGACCTGTCCTTGAGACTCTCACTTCCTCATCCATATTAATGGATGAAGTAAGTAAATGAACACGTCTTCTCTTTCTCTTCGACGTGAATCTTGCTAACGCTTGAACGGGCAAGTATCCTGTTGACATCGCTATATAGCCAGAATCCAGTGAAAAGAATCCAGTCTTCTGCAATGTTCGGAGTTATAGTCGCGCGAACATATTCGCCGTCAGCGATCAAGTGGTAATCGCGGTAAGATTTCAACATAGAAATCAGGGAATGGTCTTTAGCAGCGTCCATAGTCACTGACTTGATGCTATCAGGCACCAAGTCGTATTCCGAGCAGACTTCGATGAGGATTTCATGCAGAGCCATCTGGTCATAGCGAACAGCTTCGCGAGAATTAAGAGCTTCATTGATGGTGATAATCTGATTCTCTTTGTCAATTGTGAATATATCTACTGGCTGATTGCCCTGGTCGTAGTAGCTAGTCGTGACAGTACAAACACCACCGTCGAGTTTCTGGAGTTTGTATCCGCAACGCTCAAGAGCACCAGCATTTACTCCAACGAGCATCAAAAGGGGAACGGGAAGAAGACTTGAGAAACGCATGCTTCGTGGGTGAGAATAAGGGCGGGTGTTTATGAGTAAGAAAATGAGGGTGGGAGGGTGGAAATGGCGTTGACTAAGTAGATGTCACGAGCGATTATAGACGCGAGTCATAAGGGTATTTAACAAGACGATCGAAGTAGAGGGGTTTTGTTCTCATCTGCCATAGACTCAGTTAAAGCCGCGGAGGACGAAAAACTAGTAAATGGGTCCACTGGGCACCATCTTCCTGAGGCTTTGGCCATTCTGCGTCTTATACGAACCCGGGATATCCAGACATGGATGTTGAAGAGAGCATCTTATTACCACTCGCGACGCGGGCACCAGAAGTCGTAAAGGTTGGAAGGAAACTGAGATATATCTCCTTTTGCGCCCTGTCCGCTATGCACTGCTAATGAGACTTCTTGTTGGTCACAGAAATGGTCCGAAGAGAAGTAGTGAGTGTTGTGCAGTGAGATCGAAAGTGCCGGTAGAGGGCATCCATAACATTATTACGCCTCTTATATACCAGGCACGTGATTATCATGCTGTTGTGGAGATTCCAGCTTCACTTGGAATAACATCGGGTAAATATGCGATGTACACGACGTTGTGAAGAGACCTAGAACTTGGTCCTTAACCAACTTGAATAATAAACATATGTGTTGTCACACTTACCCCATGGTCGGGAGAATATCGGATAATCACACGATATATGATCTCGGGCAACACACAGTCATCACAAAGATAACACCTAAATTAATTCACAATATGGTGAGCCTCGTAACATAAAGCATAGCAGGTGAGATATCTGCCAAGAGAGAAAACCCAAGACCCACGGTAGCCTTAAAAGTACACTGCAATGCTTACTAGTCTTAGCTTCTTCCATGCACGATAGATTCCCCACCTTAAGCCACACGGTTGTACCAAGGCAAGGGAAAAGTCTTTAGGGGCAAGCATCCAAGAAGCATTGATCACTGCCAGCACAATGGCCATTCCAATTACGAGCCTTTGTGCGTGCCATGAAAAGTTTGGATTCAGGGGCAAGGACTTATGCGGGGAGAGCAGTGCAGCTAGTTTCAATATTGATAGCAATCTGAATAGACGATTGCTACTATGCAACATTGCCTCAAAAGAAGGCCAAGGTCAGAGGCGAGACCAAGGAAATGCGACACTTGGCCTGGGTAGTGCAAATATCAGTGGTCCTCAAAGGCGTCTGAATTTACACTGGCAAGCATCGAAGAGAAATGGAAATAAGACTCAGCAAGTCTATGCTTGGTGGGCAAGGAGGGATAGATGTCCGGTTGCCAAGTAGGGCCCACGGATGATTACAGATGCCGGATGAGCGAGAGGGGGTTTAACAAGGCCATCAAAGTAGAAAGGTTTTATTTATACCTAGCCACCATAAAGGGCGCTTAAATCTGTGGAGCGTGAAGGAAAACTGGCAAGCGGGACTGTGGGCATGATCTTCCTGAGGCTTTGGCCACTCTGCACCGTACGCGACGGTGGAATATCAAAATATGGATGTTGAATAGGGCGTTTCATCCTCATCTACGAGGCGGGCACTTGAAGCCATGGAGTGTAAGCTCCTTTTTCTAGCCAGCAAGTACACCTATTAGCGTGATCTCACAATCCCATGCTCCAAGACTACGAAAAAGACTGTGCATGTTAATTCCCCGCCGCAGCTCGTCGGCAAGCTGCTGCAAGCTCGGCATCAAGTCTATGCCATTGACATTTGTTGCGAGACACAAGTAAAAATGCCTGAAAATTGGATATTGCTATCGATCGTCCCCCGCCCAGATAGGTTGCTTGTCGGTGGCTCTAGGGAGCGGCTTCGCTGCTTTCCAGAACCCCGTCAATCCAGTCTTCAACCTGTATGATAGCAGTCGTTTCTAAGGTTCCCAATAACCCCGCTGTCTGAGGCCGTCCCTCTGCTGTCTGCTATGGTCATTGATTTGTCGTAGATATATCTCGCTATTTTTATGGCTCTGTGCGATGGGAAGCCGGAAGCATTTCTGTACTTAGGTATCTCTGCAACAGCATTGGGCAACATGTCGTTACTCTGGGACTCTGGGACGGGTCGCTGGCTGGCTATGTTTAGCATGTCATCGCTGAGAAAAGTCTCCCACCAAGGTCCTTACCACTCCTCCTCCTCCTCCTCCTCCTCCTCCCCCCCTTGTCATACAAAGACTCTGCAGCCTTCAGGGGTTTATGCTTCTCATAAGATAGCTGTCCAGGGGGTCTTTGGACAAGCCCCGAGTCACTGCTCGCGTCCAGCTAGGTGACTACTGCCAGAGTGTCCAGCTCCATGACCCCAGGTCTAGGTGATGGGTACCTTTTATAGAAAAGCTGGGCTAAACGTTAAGGTGTCAGCAAGCTTTTAATTTGTAGCTTCCGGATGCGCCCTGGTGCCAATGGTGTGTATTTCAGGACGGAGACTTGTAGCAGTGTAAAACGACGCTTTAATGATATTCTGCCCTTGGATACAGCAAAGCTCAAGAATGCAACTCCAGCGGCCCCCTATCAAAATTACTGCTGCTTTACTAGTTAGGGTCTAACCCTTGGCAGTCCTTTATCTCCACCTGCATCCGCCACAAGGACAGTGTTGCGTACAAGTTGCAATCGAAATATACACCACACATAAACCCGGCACCTCCTGGAGCTTACTGGCTTGGCGCCATCAATCGCGTGCTAATGTGTAGGTGGCAAGGCTTTCAGATTTCCATCAAAGACAATGGGTTTCATCAACGGGTACCTGCTCTTCAGCATCCAGCATGCCGCCTGTAGTTGAAGGGAACCAGGAGACGCTTTTCATTGTGTTCGGATACTCGCAAGTGCCATTGCCCTCCCCTCCCCCTGCGGATGGGGAATGATGGATAATCCACAACATGCTTGGGCGCTTTTGTGCGACAGACAGACACATCAAAAGAACCGCGTCGGCGAATCAACGGAAACACAACAAAGCCTTGACACATTCCCTATCAATTCCAGCTGCTTAAGACATAGACAGTCTCGCCATCAAGTAGACACATTCTCGCCAAAGGCAGACGATACCCAACTCAACCCAACCCAACCCAACCTAGCTCAACTTGATCCAACCCAGATAAACCCAACCCAACTCAACTCAGCTCAACTCAACCCAATCCCAGGAGTATCTGCTCTCTAGTATCCCTTTGGTGGGGATCAAGCACATACACGAGCACCGTTTTTCTACGCCCTGCCGTTGTGAGAAGCAGCTGAAGCAGGCAGCCCGTTTTGCCCAGGCTCTATCTGAACTAGCTTGTTGGCCCGTACCATATCGGGCGGCACCCTGTAGCAAAGCCCCTATGGCCCCCTCCTTGCCTCGAAAAAGAACCGCAGTAACATTAATCACAGCAAGCAGGGGCACCAGTGTCGGACAAAAATACGGCATCCTGCATGTTTACGTCCCTAGCGCATTTCGGAGTTCCCCCACCTGGAGTCCGGAGGAGGATTCGAGAGCACAACTTGTCTGTTTGGCCGGCTTGGTGGGTGCGGCAGCACCCCTTTCTCTGAGATATTTCGGGTTGGTTAAGATTGGGATGAACCAAGCCACTGACTGAGACTCACCATGTCTGACGACTGACATTTGACTTGAGTCCTTTTCTTCAACGTACAGATGCAGAGACAGCGGTAACTACATGTAAGAATTATCAGGTTATTCTCACGGTACACGGCACCATGTCACGGGGCAATCAAGGTCGAATTTGCACTTGGTGCCATTTGTGGCGTCGGTGGCTTATCTACTCAGCGATCCGGCCCATTTGGGTTCGTTTGATCAGGCGAGATCGAATTATCGGGTGGTAGGCTCGTGCATTCGTCCATGCATGCAAGCAGATTAGAAAGCTCGCCCTCCTCCCTCCCCCCTTCTCCCTCTGCAGATTCGGGGAGTTGGTAAATGACAGTTTGTATTTGCCCGCCAACCACAGGCCTTTCTGCTATTTATATTTTTCTTGTGCTCAGTTGGGACCTTGCTGCCAGTTGGGCTGCAGGTCTGACCTGGCTGACTGCTTTGATTGGAGTTGGCTCGATTTGACTCGATTTGACTTAATTTGACTTGGGTTGCTGGCTGATTGACAGACACGGCACAGATGGGAAATGAAAGCAAAACACAGGGCTCCATGACCGCAACTGCAACTGCCAGGGAGCTGACGGGGAGGGTACCAGGAGATGATGCAATGTAGTAATGCTGACGGGGCATAGAGCAAAGCGGCCTTTCTTTGATGCGTGGTAGCACTGGGTGGGCGGCTATGTGTTGGCCCTGTTGATAGCACCCTTTTCGAGTCCTCAGAGGTATAAAGAGAGGAGGAATCCGATGATAGTTGGTGCCCTCTTTCTTCTTGTCCTTCGCTCTTCACTGACACTCCTCGGCCCATTCGTCCACCTTCACTCGCTTTCTTTCTCATTCTTCTTCGTCTTTCGTTTCTTCAGACTCAAATTTTTCAAGTACTTACTTCTCTTTTGCTTCTCTTAATATTGTCCATAATCTTTTCCCTCATACCCCTTTTTGAATTTTCCGTCTTTTTCTTCTTGTCCACCTTCTCCTATCTGACACAATGCGCTTCAACTTCTCTGTTGCCTCTCTGGTCACTCTGGCCTGCTCGACCCTGGTTGCTGCCAGCCCGGCTTGCAAGTGCCTGACCAAGACCGACTCGACCGAGCTGGTTGATGCCTATGCCCGCATGATTGGAGCCTTCAACAGCGAGGATGCTGCGCGCTATCTGACGGAGGATTTCCACAGCTACTCGCAGAGCATCAACACCTTCCTTAACCCCGTCAACCCCTCGGACGACTACACCTTCAACCGCACCTCCTTTGAGTTTGCTCAGATGAACCAGGCTGGCACGCCCCTTGAGATTGTCAGCACGCCTGTTGTTGACTGCACCCATGTGTCGTTCATCTGGACGTCTACCTTCGGTATGGGCCGCAAGGCACGCGGTATCACCATTCTGTCTACCGTGCAGGTTGATGGCCAGTGGAGAATCAACCGCTTTGACGTTGAGTTTAACTCGCTCAACTGGGCCTACAACATGGGCCAGTACTACTGCCTGTTCGGTGCCGCCGTTGGCAATGCGACTGTCTGCGGTGCCCCTTCCGCCGCGGGCAAACTGATCTAAGGAAGTTTATGTTTGGATGCACAGGCGACGAGTCTGCGGCAGTCTGGGCCAGACGAGCTCGTCTAGTTCAGGTTGCACCGCACTGTCTGTGGCTGTCTCCTCTTTGAGTCTTCCCCGCGTGTCCTGTCAGTATCCTTGTTGGGTTGCGAGCACTGTGTGTATGTGTCGTTGGGGGGGGGGTTTGTTCTTGTTTCTCATAACCCTCGTTTGCCTTAGTGTGTGTGCTAGCGAACTCTTGTATAGTTAATATCAACAATCTTGTCGTTTGGAAAGCTAGGTTCGTGAAGTTGAAGTCCATATAACCCTAAGGGTTTGATGTTTGTCGATCAGTTCCTGCAAGACTGATGTCGAGTGGCAGACAAACACCACCGAAGTTTAAACTTTGGAGTAAACCAATTGTCTTGCCAGCTCTAGGGAGAGAAAACCTGGGGGCGGGGCGGGCTAGAAGCAGCGCACAGGAGAAGAACGGGTCTGCCAGACGACTGAAAAGAACAGGGAGAAAAAGCTCCTCATCCTTTACGGATGTTTTTGTCTTCTTTATCCAACAGAGGCCAAGATCCCTAGAACCAACCAGTTAAGCTATAATCGGGCCGACTTTTATGTATTAGTTTGGAGGCTAATCAGAGAAAGAGAAAACACGAAGAAGGCTTATTTCCAAGAGCAAAAGGCGGAGATAAGGCCTGGCGAGGAACAAGAAACAGCCTGTTGTGGGGTGGAATCTGGGGAAGAGTAGCTTGGGGGCGGGCTGCTTGTCTCTCTTTTCCCCAGGATTTTGTCAAGGGCTACCTGGGTAATCCAGGGGGGAGACCAACTATCCTTGTGACCTTTGCGGAGAAGGGAAGGAAAAAAGAAATGGAGCAATAATCTAAGAGAAAGAGACGCCCGAAGCGAAGAGGTGAAGGAAGGGTCCTGTTTGATATTCCTTCCTAGCTCCTTATACGCCGTACATAGCGCGTCTTCAGGAAGAGGAAGCCCCATGGAATTCGCTCATGTGTACCCCAGAATCTTGTTAGTGCGCTTACTCCCAAGGGCCTCGGACACGGTGATATTGCCTTTCACAGAGGTGCAAGCAAGCCTTTTAGCCTATTTAGACGCCTCTGGTCTTCCCAGCGGCCTATTTTTTTAGTTGCTTTTTTTTTTTTTACCTCGCCGCCCTTATTTCACAGACTGGCATGTCTGGACTGGCCGCTGTTACGACTCTATGTCCGGAATCCAGTCACTTTAAATCCGGCAGACCAAGCAACTAAGGAAGGCAAGTCACATATTATGTCCCAAAACCCGGAAGAAGAAAAAGAGACACCGTAGAAGGGCCGTCGAAGACAGAAACGTTGGATTCAGAAGCTGTGCAGTTCCATTACCACGCCGCCGCAAGGGTCATGAGACGAAAGAGAGAGGAAAGAGGAGGGAGGGGGGTAGAGAGAGAGATAGAGGGGGAGGGGGATGGAGAGAGAGATAGAGGGGAGCGAGAGAGAGGGAGACAGAGAGGGGGGAGAAAGGGAGTGCCTCTTCGATGGGGCCATCTTGTGCTCTATATTTGCGCGTCCAGGGCAAAAGCCTTAGGGTTGGGCGAGGACTGAGTGTCTGGGTGTCCCATAAGCGCTCGCTTAGTCTAAACTCCACCGTGACAAGTCGAGTGACACGGGGGCCAGCGAGCAGGGGGGAGCGAGCAGCGAGCGCGTTGGAGAAAACTCTTTTGCTTTTCCTTGTTTTTTTCTCCCTCGCTGATCCTGTACATTCTGAGAAAACATGTGCCGGCGGGCTTTCCTCGGCGCTTTTTTATATTGTTTTTTTCAGAAACAGAGACAAAGCCAAGGGTAAATATCACGATGACATCAAGCGAAGAGAGTCTGCTATGACTAAGCACTAGCCCAGGCTCTATCATGGCGTTAAGCATATGTCACAAAGAACTAAGTAATTGCTGAAGGAAACCTGGGGTAATTGCTCCTGTGAACTGGCCACCTGCTCTTCACACAAGACCCCGCAAAAAAGGCGCAAAATAGGAGGCAGCAATAGGTGCGTGTCAGTTACAGCTTGGGTTATGCCGTGAGAATAGGCTAGTCAATCAGTCGCACAGAAGAAAATTTCCGAGAGACTCTTCACCAGAGCCTGCATCTGCGTCATATCCTGCTCCATGAGATACAGATATTGCCTGAATTGCTAGCCACAGATCTACTTACCCTTCCTCTCGCTGAGGCCCTCTGGGCAAATCGGATGACACCACCATCTCGGCGCATCTCCTATGCGCCGGCTTTATTTTATGCATGGTAGGGTCGCCGATTAATAAGGAAAGAACACGAAGACGAGGTCTTGTGTGCATGCAACGCCAACAGCATACGAGTAGCCAGCTCCTGGGCCTGGCAACACATCTGTCAGGTTTATTGTTTTCTCCCATCCTCTTATCCTCTTCCTCCCATACTGTTTAAGCTATTGGTAGGAAATGAATCCTCCGCGCGGAGGAGACAACTTCATTTTTCTGTGTCCTAGATTCTGGGGATCTGGGGAAAAGAAAGGAAGAAAGAGCTAGCCGCGTCAATCCTGCGGGCTACATTGGGGAAATTGAAGAAATGTACGAGAACTTGGAAGGCTCATCTATATGCGTTGCGTCACATGACCCCCGCCCCTAAAAAAGGGAAAGAGCCGGTATGTATTTGCGAAGAACAAGATGAAGGGCAAGGCAGGCAGAGAGCACGGGCTTCGTATGGCCAGCAAACTCCTGGGCGTCTGTTTCTGCGCTTGTGTAGCGCGCCCATGGGGGGGGGAAAGGGGAGAAGACCGCTGACTCAGCCTCCAAGATGCACACGAATCCGCAGATGTAAAATAGAGTTGGTGCAAATAGCGCAAGACAGACAAGCAAACGCCTTGGACCGGCCGAGGCCCAAGCAGCCACATGCTCATGACACATCGACTAGCGAAGACACTTGATCACGGGGTCGGTCCAGAAGAAGAAGGACAAGACATTTAATTGACCGAGCAGGGCCGAGTCTGTGAGGTAAAAGGCTGCCAGCCATAAAATAAAAGGCCGTCAACATGTTGAATCTGCGTAACCCGCAAACTTACAACCGAATCTAGAAGGTGGGCCGCCGGAGCAGGCAAGCAACTGATCTAAATAACAGCCAAGGGCGCAAAAGCACAAGCATGAAAGACTCGAAAATGGGCTAGAGGGGAGGGGTGCAGTTCAACGTTAAGAGTAAGACTGGGAAGCTACCTGCTTTAGCCAAGGCAGGTGCGTCCTCGACATCCTAGGGCCGAAGCCACTCGGGAGAAGGCAAGAGGGCCAGGGAGTAATTACCATTTTCTGGTAGCTGCTATTACTACTGTGCTGTACTCGGGACGAACAACTGGTAACCCTATATGTGGCACGGTACTGCAATAATAGCCGTTTGCACTTTTGCAACTTTCAAGACGAGATAACAACACCCCCTATATTCCAGACCGTCTCCTCCTCCTAACCCCCATATTCTCTTACCAATGGACCGCGCTGTGCCTGTTGCTATGTAAAACGCGGGGCCATTGAAAGACAGGTATAGTGCCAGGAAATACCAGCAACATATGCATACAGCAAATATTGCGTTCATACCACCCATGTCGGCAAGAATATTAGCCTTAGCTTCAAAGCTTCGACAAGCTAATGATGTGCACAAATTCCACCCAGTGTGGGGGTGGATGGATGGATGGATGATGGGTGGGTGGGGAGGCGAGGGAGTTGGTCTG
>JAXCEX010000205.1:0-46563 GCA_038382965.1 Ceratocystis huliohia
TGCCCGAGGGCGTCCCCGCAGGGGGTTCCAGGATTGGCTACCTGGTCTTTTTGGCCTGCGGCCACAAACATGAAAATCTATCTACTCCAGAAGGCCAGCGGCTGTCGGCACGGGGTTTTGGCCCCGGGGGGAGTCCTCCGGCCCGCCGTGGAGAAAGAATATGAGCTCCAATTTCCCCGGAATCTTCAGGAACAACCGGATCGATGGTGTAGTTGGTTATCACGTTTGTCTAACACCTCAGTTCTTCGGATGCGTGGACACAAAAGGTCGGCGGTTCAAGTCCGCCTCGATTCATCTTTTTGCTAGTTCTACCCCATCTTGATATTCAGACTACCTACGACGTTACATCTCTTTTTTTTTTGTTTTTTTTTTGCCACTGCACGCACATAAAGGGATAAAAGTGTCATATCATATTCATTGTTTCGTTCAAAACTTCCTTAATTCCACCATGGCCGCCAAATAGTCCGGACTTGAAAAAACATCGACCCCGCTCAGATAACGCCTGGTATAATATAAAACGACGAAAAGTAAGCACAAGAAAAAATACAGCAAAACTCATGAAACTAAAAAGCCCCCAATAAACAAATACGCAAGCTGAAAAGGAATAGGAAAACGGAGGACGGAAAGGAAGAATCAAGGATAAAAAAAAAAAGAACACGATAAAAGAATGAGCAAAGGCATACGCTTCTAACGCAATATATCAAGAGAGCCTCAAACACGCCCATGTAACTAATATCATGGGTATTTAAGTTAAACGGGGGGAAAAAGAAAAACAAGTAGCTTTCATAAAAAAAAGCTAGATTCGGTGTGTATAGACAATTCTCAACGACGTCTAGCATTATCAAAGCAAGTTAGCAGCATATCCTCATATCTAGGGAGCAAGGTTTGAGTTTACATACCCATACACGTTGTCTTCACGTCTCCGGCTTTCAACTGTTGCTCGACAACGCTTCGGAATCTTGAAGCCTGGTTTTGTGGCGCTGGTACTCCTACCATGCGGTTTAGCTTTGGGACTTATCTCACGACCTAAGATAGCCGACTCGAATTCGCTCAACTCCTCATCCTCATCTGAAGCAGCATCAATATCAAGGTTACGACGCTTGTAATCTCCCCGTGGTGTTATTGGGCTACGGCTACGGTAGCGCGACTCTTCTGTATGGCGGCTATTACTGTCGGAAAAGCTGTCTCTACGCCGGGCATTTCGAGACTGGGTAGAAACCTGGGACGATTCTCGGCAGCTATCCCTAGAGTCACGAGGAGATTGATGGCTATGATACGTCTTTTGTGTTGAGGAGACAGTTGTGCTTGTTGGTTGGCGCATGTCATTGGAAGTTCTTTGGCCAAAGCTTTGCTTGTGTAGCCGGGATTGTGAGACAGGAGATCGAGATCTACCTCTACCCCGATCGCTAGGAATGCGGGACGACAGATTTTTCTGACGTCTGTCTGACAAGATGCTGCTTGGTGTAGTTGAGCTGTTGTCTTGACTGCGCTCATGGGAATCGCTCCCCCTTCGGCCATCTGGCCCCGCGGTAGTGGACTTCCTCCAAGGGAGCCCGTGAACGATGTTTGTGATCTGCGACACATCTTCCTCATCAATCTCGCCTTCGCTCTTGTCGCAATCATTGACAGCAGTCTTGTACATTGTCAAATTCGAAGTAACAGGACTAGATTCCATTGAAATCTCGCCCTCCTCAATGTCGCTAGTATTAGCATCTGTTATTGGAGTTGCTGTCACGGTTGGGATGAGAGCAGCCTCAACGTTAATTTCAGGCTTTGGTTGCTTCTGAAAAGAATCTTTTTTCTTCCTGCCACCATGCTTTTTCCATGGTCTATCATTTGATCCGTTGTTGTGGCCAGCAAAGCTCTGGCTCTCACGATGGCCATTTCCGTTCCATGCTCCCTTGTGGTTCAAAATCGCGGCGATGGGAGGCTTGAAGCCACTTGGGCTAGGCGATGAATGGTGGATGCTAGAAGACGCAGTCGGAGGAGGCTTTGCAGGCAGACCTGGGGGTTTTGCAGGTAGGCTTGACGGAGCAGGGGGCAATGGCTTGGACGATTTGTTTATATGAGAACGAGAAGAGGCCGGTGAACCATGCTTGTGCGATTGCACTTGAGAGACATGGTAAGGTACTGTAGAATGGCCCTGGGGTATGGCCATGGGAGGAGGGTGTGAAGGCAGTGGCAGTGGCATTTGGGGGCCATATGACGAGAATGGAAAGGAGGGGGGGGCATGGTGAGGATACTGTGAAGAGTAGGGTGTATGTTGAGCAGAGCCATAAGCACCACTGAGGTTTTCCTGGCCGGCTACGATGTGGTGAGGAGCCATGAGGGATGACTGAGATGGAGATGCAGGCAATAGCGGGGGGGTAGAAACAAGGCCGCCGTTATGGTAAGGCTGGACGACGGAATGGCCGGCCGACGAATGATGGACGTGTTTCGGGTGACTTGCCGGTGGGTTAGCTCATGTTAGTTACCGTAATAGGCAGTGGGGGAGGGGATAAGGGTGGATGGAGACTATGGCGTGCAGTGAAGTGCAGCAGTGCAGAGTGTGCAGTGCAAGTGGCAGGTCTCGAGTTGGGTAGGATGAGGGACAGGGCTTTCTAGCTTTCTTAGTTAGGGGAATATGCGGATAAGGGTGCTAAACCACTAACCAATCAATCTATAGAAAATATGTAGATAGCGCAATGCATTAGAGGCAAGAGGAAGAATATCAGAAAACAGAGAATAAAGAATAGAAACAAGCCTACCGATATCTCGTTGGCGTAGAGCACTGTTGGTCCCAGTGGCTGGGAGTCTGGCAGTTGGAGCACCAAGGGGAATTAGGCGAATAATGGCGGTCGCGTTGAGGGGACATAGACATCTATGAAGATGCCCTGTTCGTGGAGGAATATAAACAAGGGATTATAGTGTGTGGAGATTGCTGACTGAGATCAGGAGTGTGTGAAGGGGGATAAAAAGGTGAAGATGGAGATAGTAGAGGGCTGGGCAAGATGACGAGAAACGTAGATGTTGGAGTATAGTAGTAGTAGTGGTGGTGGTGGTGGTGGTAGTAGCAGTAGTAGCAGTAGCACCGTAAAAGGTTTATTAAATTAAGGTTCAACCGTTCGGTAGATAGAAATAAAATAGGCTTCCAGCCAGGCTTGTCCCGGTTTCTTCTTTCCTAAGGCTTGAAGGAGAACAAAGCGAGAGAAAGAGTAGAAACGCGACCGTGTCAGGCGAGGCAATTATTCAGGCTGGGTGGAAGAGAAAGCCACAGGCAAGGCAGAACACGGCAATAGAGAAGCGAGGCGCAAGGATCAACGAATGAATAGAAGAGAATCAAAAGTCGGACAATGAATCATCAAATCGACGAATCAACACACTTCAATCAATCGATCAATGCAATCGATCAAATGGGAGGGGAGAGAACAAACAACGAAGCGATTCCTGGAAAGAAGAACAAAGTAGAGCAAAGGGCTTGGGTTAGGCATAAGAAATTAGGGTCGCTCGCAAGGGAATCAAAGGCAGTAAATGATTAATAAATAATTAAAAGATGGACAAAGTCAAATGAACACCTAATTGATCGATTTATGGATGATGGATGGATGGATCAATTTGATGGGATCGATTCGCTGGTGGAGGACAAGGTTTGCAAGAGAAGAGAGCATCAGAAAGGCCGGGAGAGAAAAAGAGAGGGGAGAGAGACAAAGAGAATGCGGGCAGGGGATGGGGAGTGGCTGAGGACTGTGTCTGATACTGTATCTATACCGGCTAAACCTCGTTTGTGTAGCCGGATTAGGGTTACCGCATACCCTATGGCGTTTTTTCTTCAAGATCTCGAGGCTGACAAGCTTGCAGGCTTCTAATATAGCCATGAGCTTTGAACAAGCTCTGTCGTGCTTGTGTTGTGTGTGGCACAATAATGTACGTCTTCTAGAATTGTTCTGCCGACAATTTCGTCGCTTCTTTTCTGTTTTGGTTCTTTGTTGATTGGGATTTTGGCTCTCTTTATCTCTCTTCCTTTCTTCCTCTTCTATTGCTGTTGAGGCTTTGTCATTCCCTTCTAGCGACCATGTCGCTTCTTGTTCCTCACCCAAACTACAACCACACCTACAACCCCAACCACAACTACTATCACCATTGCCGCCGTTGTCCCGGCGAGATCTCCTTGGTTGCGCCCATAACTCCCGGTGTAACCCCACGGAGAATCCCTGGTTCCTCGTCTATTGCCTCTTCCTTTCCCTTTGCCTAATCGGCCAATTCCTACTATTGTGAGCACAAGAAAGACTACTAAACTGCCAATACTTGCTCGACTTGACTTGGCTGGCCCATATCAACCGCGACTCTGGCTATCACAATCCTTTCCTGCGGTTTGCTGCTGCTTGTCTATTGTCGCCCACTGTTTGCTGGAGCCATTCCACATCCCTCTCGTTCTTATATCCACCAATAAAGCCAGTCTGATATTTGGGGTCTTTCCTCTTTACTCTCTTTGCCTTTTCTGCCCTCTCTGGTACTCTCCTCTAGCCTCCCCCTTACGGGAGTGAGCCCTTCCTCCCCCCCATACAGCCATAATGCCTGGTCTTCCTAGTGAGTACCAACAAACACTCCCAACCGACCTGGTCTAGTCTCGCTTGTTCTGTTACAACATTGACCACCAAAACTACCCTGCTGCTGTTGGCCCAATAGCCCGGTCTGACTTGATATAACATAATATATGACATGCCATCCATCATTCACATGTAACTAACATATTGCTCTCTCCCTCTCTTCGCTCCCACCCAGCTTCCATCGACCTCGACGAGTGCATAGCCCGCCTCTACAAAAAGGAACTACTCGCTGAGTCTGTAGTCGAAGCAGTATGCTCAAAGACCAAAGAATTGCTTATGCGCGAGAGTAATGTCGTGCACGTTAAAGCTCCCATCACTGTAGTTGGAGATATTCATGGCCAGTTCTACGACCTGATTGAGATATTCAAAATTGGTGGCTACTGCCCGGATACTAACTACCTATTTCTCGGTATGGCCGCCTGATTGACCTCAATATGCCCACCCCATTCCCCGTCTTAATGCGAGGTCCATCTCCCTTAGCCTTTTCATATCCTCGCCCCTCGCATGTAAGTTAACTGACCATTTGCCCTCTCTCCTTTCATAGGCGATTATGTCGACCGTGGCATGTTTAGTGTCGAGACCATTTCACTCCTTGTATGTCTCAAGCTCCGATATCCCAACCGAGTACATTTGATTCGCGGTAATCACGAATCTCGCGGCGTTACCCAATCCTACGGCTTCTACACTGAATGCGCACGGAAATATGGTAGTGCCAACGTATGGAACTATTTCACCGATATGTTTGACTACCTGACGCTCAGCGTGGTCATTGACAATCAAATATTTTGCGTACATGGTGGCCTGTCCCCGTCCATCCACTCTATCGATCAAATCAAAGTCATCGACCGCTTCCGCGAGATTCCCCATGAGGGTCCCATGGCTGACCTTGTCTGGTCCGACCCCGATGCAGAAAAGGACGAGTTTTCGCTGTCCCCTCGGGGAGCCGGCTACACGTTTGGCGGCCAAGTCGTACGCAAGTTCCTCGCTGTCAACGGCATGTCTCACATTTTACGCGCACATCAGCTATGCCAGGAGGGCTATCAAGTTCTTTATGAGGACCGCCTGAGCACTGTATGGAGCGCGCCAAATTACTGCTATCGCTGTGGAAACATGGCCAGTGTGCTCGAGGTCAAGGACAATGGCGAGCGCTTCTTCAATGTCTTTGCGGCTGCACCCGAAAACGATATGCACCGTGATTTGCAAAGTGTCAACATGGGGGGGAATAAAGGCTCTGAGGCGCTACCGGACTATTTTCTATGATACACATTGACATCATTGATTTTTCCCTCCCTTTGTTATTTTATTCCGTTTTTTCATGTCTGACGGGTTTTATTTGGTGGCCATCGTTGATGGTTTGTAGCAGTAGAATTTGTGGCAAGGCGATCCTTAAACTAAGGACAGGGATTGGGCAACACAGAGAGTGTTGCAAAGACTAAGCTTTGCTTTGCAGTGACCAGCTAAGCTTTTGATTGTACTTTGCAGTGCGGGGTTCATTTCAAGGATAGGGGAGACGAGCTTCCAAGTTTCACACATGTTTAAAGTCTCATTGTTAGAGGAGAACAGAAGAGAGAAGAGAAAAAATAACACCCGGCAAGTGAACTGAGCAAAAGATATATGGCCCATATGTATTGGCAAGATATGCGAGAGAGAAAAAAGCGAGGAGAGGGGGCAAAGCGAAAGCAAGAATAACTTGAAAAATGAGGGGGTATTAAAGGCGTGAAAGAATTTCAGAAAAATAGCATATAAGACGTGAGAAAGAGAGAAGAGCAGAAGGGCCAGGGCTAGGAAGACTTGAAAGCACCCGAAGCTTCCTCTTTTCAAGGGGGCTTGGCGCGTTCCTTGTTTCCCTTGTGTCTATTGCCTTATCATCTCTGTATTTTTGGTGTTCCTTATTCTCGTCTCTTGGTTTACCAATCCTTAGCAATGTCAAAGCTCCACTCGAACTCGAGGTGCTTCTTTTTGTCATCGTCAACAAAGGACGAGATAGCGTTGTAGTGGCCACGTGCAATCATGCCGCTAGGGGCCTCCTCACTCTGGACTACAGATGTTGTTAGACTTTTGTGTATTGCACATCATATATATGAATATATTGATACTGGAGGTGTGGAGGGACAAGACGGGGTACGTACAGCGCTTGGTGTAAACGGGTTGTTTGTCGGTGTTGGGAGCATAGGAGCCCTAAAATAGAGAGTTCGTAGATTGTTAGCAAGAAGCAGCTCTTCTGTCCATGTGCATGTATACATAGCAGTGCAGTGCGGCGCAAGGCATAGATAGCTTGGCCCATTGTAGCTTTTGGGCAGGCTGATTAAAGAGACAACGTACGATCATCTCCGAGTCTTTAGACACACGAATTCCCTTGCGCTTGACAACCTGAACATAGTGCAGACCGCTAAGAATCTCGTGCTGCACCTTGAAGGTGGCCACCATGGTGAACTTGACACCTTCCTTGATCTTGAATGGCTTGTCTTTCAGGGTAGCCTCACTACCGGGGGCCGACAGATCGATGGTGACGGGTGGCTGGCCCTCGGACTCCATAGAGAGAGACAAGATGATGCAGACACGCGGGTCCTTGGGATCAGACAGGTCGGTACCGCCACCGAGGCCGAGGGATTCCTTGTAGCGCTGAAGGGACTCATCATTGGCATCTGGGCAGGGCGGAGGGGGGGGAGAGAGCTGATTAGCATGTGACTTTGTAGGTTTAGGGGCAATAACAGAAGGGGAATAGGAAAGGTCGATAAGGCTGGCGGGGGGAGCCTTATGAATGGGCAAACCTCATAACAGCAGGCAAGAGGATCATGGGGAGAAACCAAATAGCTTACCCATCTCCTGGTAGGCAGCCAGCGACTGCTTGGGCTGGGAGAGCTTGTAGCCCTGAGTCTCCTCGGGCATGGTATCGTCGTCGTGGGAAGCCATTGCGGATTGTCAGGTTGGTGAGGGGTTGAATAGAAAAAGGGATGGTGATGGTGATGATGATGATGATGGTGGAGAGGGTAATTAGAAAAGGGAAAAGCCGAAATATAAGCTAGGGGAGAAAGGCAATAGCAAGGCCTAGGCTGTTATAAGAGAGGAAGCAAGGAGAAAAGGAAAAATAGGGGAAAGAAAAAGGCAAATTCCGAAAATATAAGGAATTGGACACGAAGAAATTCGGATTTGGGTCGCCGCAAAAGAGAAACAGAAGGCCAACCTGGTGGAAAGCAGACAGGAGGCTCAGGGGAGCAGAAAGAGCGGGATGGATGGCACCGGGAGCTTGCTTAGCTTCAGTGTGGGATTGTGGTTATTTAGCGGTTTAGTGCGCTGTAACTTCACTAGGACTCGAGGCGAATCAAGGCTTCAACCAGTAAACTAGTTAATAGTCGGTACTAACAACAAGATACTAGCCTGCCTTTTTCTACCAATTATTTTCTTTCTACCTCGCGCGCATCATCTTGTCCTTTCTGACACCTTGCTTGCCCCAATCGAAATCGGCCACTACAGCTAGACTGGGAGGAGGGGTAGAGGTGAAGAAGCTTGGATACGGCGTAACAAACAAAGAAGCTCGTATAGCCCTACCTTCCTCTTGTTTTGTGTAGTAATAATGTACGTGCCATAGCCAATATCACAGCGGGTGCTAAGAGAACAAGCAGCGTGCTACAAAGCCGCGAGCTATGAATCAGGCAGGCCAAAGTCATCACTGCACAACACATGGAGCACAGAGCGCGGATGTCTTGTTTGTTTCTTTTTTCTGTTCCTTTTTCTCTTTTTCCCTTGCCCTCTTCTTCTCTCCAGTACCTCTTTCTCTCCCTCGCTAGGCCGTCTTGTTTGACGTTTGATGTCTGTTACCCTGGGCCAATAAAAGGTCCAAGTCGGGCGGGTAGGTTTCCTTTTTGAAGCGACCCTCGACAGGCGTCTATGGAAGTTCTGAGGCCAAGTTCACGAGAATATTGAAGGGATAGCACTAGATCAATAAAGATGGGGGCTTGAGCTGCCAGACTGAACGTGGCTAAATTCGACCAGGCCAGGCCCAAGTCGAGATGCAGCCCGACAAGAACAGAAGCTTCACATGGTTTGCATGTGCATACATGTGTTCTTGGCTTACATGAGAATAGCAATTGGCTGTTACCAGGCCTAGGCTATACTCTGTGGCATTTTATCACCCCAGCCAAAATGCCATTTTGATAATGACAGGTGGAAGGAAGAAAGGGTTGATAGGGTCAATCTTCAAAGTTCAGCCTTGTAGCTTATCTTGATTGTCTTGTTTGGGTCCAGCCTTATCCAATGGCTTATCCCGGCTAAAGCTCGGTCCTTATGAATGCATGTCTTATGCAAATTCAGGTATACGACCGAGTGGATTGTGCACAGCGATGTTGATTGCACAAAACGCTAAAGAAGATAAGCATCGATAATATACCAAGAATATATTAAATAACGGTAAAAGAGCTAGGCTTGTTGTCCGCAGCAACGGTCTCTGTTTTAAAATGGCTTCCTACTGGGAGCTTGTTCCATTTTTCCGTGGGGATAGAGATTCTCGTGATTTACAGTGTGCCCTTTTCTCTCCGCAGAAATCGCAGAGCAGGCAAAAAGAGGATCGGTGTCGTTTCTTAATTCTGGGATTTGGTGTTGGGATGAGATGTTGAAGAGTCTGTCTGTTTAGCCAAGTTCCTGGGTTTTCAGTTCCGGGCCTTTGAGAATTAGAGCCAAAGAGCTTGCAGCAAACAGGCGTGTAGTGGCACAGCACCCCTCCAAGGTTACTGTAAGACACACTTCGGCAAACTATAGAAAGGGTAAGGGCGAGGTTGCTGCTGCGGGCTGGCTACTGTTTATAGCAGCATGCCTTTATAGACGACGTCACTTTACATGCATGATGGGATAGGATGACGAAGAGAACAGGACAGAGAGAGAGGATTGCCAGCGAAGGAGAAAATGAGAGGTACAGGTAGTGGAGTGGGTGTTTGACGCGCCAACTTTGTTCAGTACGCGCTGCTCAGGAAAGGAGACGAAAGGAACACTGTAGGCTGGCTGAAGTACCGTCCCTAACACATCTCAAAATCAGTTGGGTCCTTGTGATTCGTTGAGGCAACGCGAGCAGACAGATACAACCAATAGGAGGCGATCAAAACACTTTAAAATTAGCACGTTGGAGAAAGAAGAGCTGGACGCCTGTTAGCGCGGTACACAGGTATATTGGTGCTTATTTTTGTAATTTTGTAATTTTGTAATTTTGTATTTTTGCATTTTTGCATTTTCGTATGCAGCACTTGCTGTTTCCTGTGGGCAGGTCCAGGCATACGGCGCGCGTTGTAAAAGGCAGCAGCCGTGAAGAATTGAAACTTGAATTCTACATCGTGAGACTGTCACTCGCAACACTCTTATCGTCACGGATATTTCAATTCACTTTGATCGAATTCCTTGCTAGAAATTGCTCGCCTTCCCCATTGTTCCTGAGGCCCGTTTTATTTCCCATTGTACCCCTGGCACGCTCCCCTCCCGCAAGCAACCTGTCCTAAATCCCGACAAACCAGGCCATATTGGCGGCGACAGCAGCGGACCAGAACAAACGAAAACGACGCGGCGGCCCTGAGCTGGCGCAGAGAATGGGAGCCTTATCCCATCGTCAACAGAAATAATAGTTCCAAGTTGTGTTTTCGTCGTCCAATTTAGGAACTCCAGTTCTGAGTTGCTCTTTGGTATTTGGTTTTTAACTGGGGCCTGTGTCCAAACCCTGGATGACCCTTGTTTGGCCAGTCGCTGCCCTTATTTTCCTATTTTCTCTCGTGTAATCTAATCTATAGGCGAGTTTATTTTTTTTTTCTTTCGACTTCTTCCCTTCCCCTCGCATTGCCCTTCCTCTCTTCCTTTTCTTCCCTTTCTTCTATTTCTTTTTGTTATCTTCCTGGTACATTACCTCTTATTCCCTTACTTGTCCCTCGTTGCCCAGGAGTAAAAAACAAGCCGCCTTTCTACTGTACTGTCCTTTTTATTTTCCTTTTAATTCCCTAACCTGACTTTCCTTTTATTCTCCATTACCAGCAATATCTGCGACTCTGATTGTTGCTCAGTGTCCTACCCTATACGAATATATTTTTTTTGCTTTTCGCAAAAAGACTATCGTCAAGAACCGGCATCTGCTTGTGCTATTGCTGGTATTGTACGTGTGCTGGTTGTTTGGCCCATTCACGCGAATACAAACAAACACGCCGCCATTTTGCACGCCGCTGCATTCTGTATATCGCCAGCCTGACGCTCTATTATTCGCACATTGTACTCGGCTCGTAGCATCTCGTTCACCCACTGCCAAAATGGAATCGCCGGTTTCTTCTATCATCACCTCTCCGGCTCCGACTACTCGCCGCAATCTCCCCAACCGCATCAACCCGCTGATGATTGATGATGTTCCTTTCCGTACGTGTTCCGACTGTGATTCGTCTCCCGAAAACTGCGTTTGTCATGGCGTCGCGTCCCCTGGGTGCGCATCTCGCGCGTTTCAACTGCCTTTTTTTCTTCACGGTTTCGCGACGGCCTACCTGATTTCACTAACACGTTAGATATCCTTTAGATGCCGAACTTGTTAGCCGTCGACGTTTGGGACAGACTAAGCTGACTCCTAAGATGGTCGGCACTGCCCAAAACGCCCCGCTTGGCTACTTCGACTACGTTCATCTCCGTGCGCCACTACCTAAGGGCATCGTTTCTGGTATTTTTAAGTCGTCGCCTAGTAGCTACTTCTTAATGCGCCGCAGCCATGATGGCTACATTTCTGCCACCGGTATGTTCAAGGCCGCTTTCCCCTGGGCCGAGGCGCTTGAGGAGGAGGATGAGCGCAATTGGATCAAGAGTCAGCCTACAACAAGCCCCGAAGAGACTGCTGGAAACATCTGGATTCCTCCTATGCAGGCCATGGAACTAGCCGCCGAGTACAAGATCGAGGCTTGGATTTCTGCTCTTTTGGATCCTACCCCCATCTCTGTTTCCATCCCTAGCGATGGCTCCCCTATCAAGAAGATTGCCGCTCCTCCTAAGTTTGATACTGCGCCTGTTTTCGTCCCGCCTACGCCTACGGGGATTGCACGCACACGCGGTCGCCGCTCTTGCAGTCCCGTAAAGACTATGGCTACTCCTGCCAAGCGCACTATTGCCTCGCCAAGAAAGAGATCTACTCGCAAGGCGTCTGTAGAGCCTACTGCTGAGGAAGGGCCCGCACCCGTCAAGGAGACAAAGACCCGCAGAAGAGTCACTCGCAAGAGCACCAAGGAGCCCTCTGTTGCACCCGAGGAGACAATTCATGAGGAGCCGGCCAAGGTTGAGGCGCCCATTCCCGAAGCCAAGGAAGAGCAGCAGCTTCCCACCCCATCTATTTCCTTCGCTACTGCCGAGCCGCCGTCAGCTGAAGATACCCGTCGTATGATTGAAGAGGCCAAACAAATGGTTGAAACCTCTAAGGCAGCCATCGCACCATCCACCGACGCTGTTGAGACCACCCAAACTGTTCAGGCTGAAGTCAAGGAGCAAGCCGAAGCCACCGAGACTTCGACCACTATGACGCGTAGAAGCAAGCGCAAGGCTAATGAGATCTCTGTCGAGGAGGCTTCATCTAGCAAGGGCAGTGAGGTGGCTGGTGCAGCTGAGACACAGGCTAATGTCGATGAAGAGCAAGAGCGCACTGCGAAAAAGGTCAAGACTGAGATTGCGGAGCGGAAAAAGGTTGTGCGCCGCCGCGCGCTATGGGGCATATCTGCCACCATGGCAGTTGGGTATGTATCCTGGAGTAAACGAAGACTGACTGCCTTGTTTGGACTTCCGTCCGCTAACCATAATGATTAACAGTGCTATTGTGCCGTGGCTCATGGGTGCCCTGTAAGCGTTGCGCTTCAACTTTGCTTTTGGTTTAATTACCCATTATTACCTTCATGTTTTTCTTTCTTTTGCTGTACCTTTGCTTTTCTTTTTGCTTTTGATCTTTCGGGTCTGCTTTTTCTCTTTGCGTCTTTCGCGTCCGAAAGCTTTGCGGTGGGTACTTTTGGTGTTTTTGTACGGTTATTATATCTTTTTTGTTCTTTTCTTCCTTGTCCTTGGCTTTCTGTCTCTTCTTCGGATCTGCAGAAGGCTGGCGTTCTCTCTGCTTTTGGCAGTGTGGGCTTTAGCCTTCTGTTATGCCTGATACATTGCGTCCTTGTACTCTCTTTTCATATTCACTTCGTTGCCTTGGTCTTTGCTTCCCATCCAGGCCGCTTCTTTTATTCAACCTTCATGTTTGTCTTTAATTCACATTCCCTTCATGTCCCCATGTCCTTCTTTGCGTTGTCACATCATCTGGTTGCTTGTGTTTTGCTCTTGTTTTTGATTCTTCACGTACTACATACCCCCTTCCTAGTCTTTATACTTCCATGCGGGCCTTGGCAGACTTTTCTCCAGGTCTGCTTTATTTCATTTCATGTCTTGCCTTATTTATCTAATAACCACGGCAGATTTGAAACTCGACTGTTCAGAACGCCCGGCCCAGGGTTACCTTGTCTGTATTGCCATATAAAGCGCCGTGCGGCGTCGGCGACGACGGCCTGTTCTGGTGGTCGAGAATCCCGAAAAGCCACACTTCCGCTTCCGTATCCATCTTCGATATCTCTCCTCAATATCCAAACATGCCTTTCAAATCCTCACTCTCCTTGTACCACTTTTCCTTGCCTATTGGATATTTTCAGAGTCCTTTTTTGTCAGTGAGTATTATTTGGACTGGATCACAGAACAGTTAGCATTTATGGCAACACTCTATTTGCGTTTCTTTACACGGTTGAGAGTAGTTTTGGAGTCGTCATGCATTTTAAACAAGTAATACAAACCCTAATGGACCCTAGTCTCATCGACGACGAAGAAGATATTTGGAGAGGGGTGCAACTCCCGAAGCTAATCAACCATTAGACTGACTCCTCAGCGTCACATGAACGAAGAAGGTTGTCAGATGGAAATTTGGAGACAAAAAGCTAAATGGGGGCCTCAACTGGCCCTTCGCTTATGTTGGATCAACCCACTCGACTTTAAATGAACAATACAGCAAGATATATCTACAATATGCTTACACGACAGGTTGTGGCAATGGGCAGAGTCCCATCTATTAATCTCTCTCAAAAACGCTTCTTTTCAAGGACTGGAGGGCGTCTGGCAAGCTATGGCTTCATAGGCCTCGGGCAAATGGTATAATACCACTCTCGACTACCCCAAAAAGCCCTATTCACTCACACTGACAACTGATTTCAGGGCTACCAGATGGCAGGCAACCTACAAGCAAAGCTATCTCCGAGCGACCAGCTATGCGTATTTGATATCGACTTGAAAATCACGCAGAAATTCGCGGCCGAGTGTAAGAAAAATTCATCGATTTCGGCTGGCGCTCGGGTGGGTGTTGCGGAGAACGCACCGGGTGCTGTACGGGACGCAGTAAGCATCTGCAACTTTAGTAAACTCCCTCCCCCTAGTTTGTTGTTAACGCCGAATCAATAACTGGTAGGACTTTGTTATTACCGTGCTGCCTGAGCCCAAACATGTGAAGGCCGTCTATGATGAAATTGTCTCCGCTGACCTGCCGGTGCGTGGCCGAACATTTATTGATTGCTCAACTATCGATCCCACAACCTCTCGTGCTGTTGGTGCCCTCATTGACTCACACAACCGAGCGTCTCCGTCCCCTTCTAAATCTAGCTCACCTGAACCTGGTGAGACTGCTTCTATCAAGTCTATCTTTGTCGATGCGCCAATGTCCGGTGGTATTGTTGGTGCTGCCGCTGGAACTCTCACGTTCATGCTGGGGGCGACGCCTGAAAGTGCTGCAATTGTCACACCGATCCTCCAAACTATGGGGAAGCGCGTGGCTCATTGCGGTCCTCCAGGCTCGGGGCTTGTTGCCAAGTTGGCTAACAATTACGTGCTCGGTGTCGCCAACATTGCGACCGCTGAAGCCATGAATTTTGGTATGCGCTGGGGTCTGGATGCGAATGTGCTGACCAGCGTGTTGGCTACGAGTACTGGGCGCTGTTGGCCTGTTGAGGTAAATAACCCGGTGCCAGGAGTCGTGCCTACAGCACCAGCCAGCCGCGATTACAAAGGCGGTTTTGGGCTTCGACTTATGGCGAAGGATTTGCGGCTGGCGGCTACGGCAGCAAAGGACCGTGAGGCAAGACTGGAACTGGCCGAACGTGTGCGCCAAGTGTATGCTGATGCGATTGCAGATGAGAGGTGCGCGGATAGGGACTTTTCGGTATTGTACAGGTGGTTAGGCGGGAAAGAGTAAATAGAGGACTGTCTAGTAGAGAGGCTAAGACTATAGCTGTGTCGCTAAGGAAATGAGTGGTTTTATCAGAAAGGCTATGAGAGGTCGTACACGAATGTATGTAGACAAAGAGGTAATAAAGCATGTAGTGAGTGCCATGCTAGCAATTAATGCATTAGTCGCGCGTTTTCAGAGTCTGCATCACTGCTTTCCTCATCTTCTCCATCGTCATCGTCATCATCTTCATCATCATCTTCTTCACTCTCCTCATCGTCCGACTCCTCATCTTCGTCCTCATCTCCGTCTTCACCCTCTTCGTCTTCATCTTCTTCCTCGCTCTCGCTTTCTGCTAGCCAATCATCTAATGACTTCTCGCCCGTGCCGGAAGCCGACCCTCTCTCGCCTCCATTCGAAAATGCACCTGGCTCAGAGCCCGCCATCTTGCCAAGTGGCACTCCTAGGCTAGTACTCCGCGAAGCCTCACTCAGTCTCTCAGCAGCGGTTAGCACCCTCTTTTCTGTGTCGGCACTGTAGGCCATCGCCGAGGGCGCTGAAGAAATTTCCTCTGAGTCACGCAGGCTCGGGCTTGGTTCAGCACCGTCAGAGACCCAGTCCGGCATAGCCTCGTAGCCGCGAATACCGTGGATACCGCCCACTCCACCGAGAACAAGCGTAGATGATCCAAGGCGCAGGCCTTTGCGACTGTCAGACGGACTAGGGGCTTGTGGGGCAGGTTTAGGTGCGAGAAGTAGGAGGGTTGCGAGTTGTGGCACGCCAATAAGTGACCGGCACATGCGTGCTCGATCGCGCAAGTCGTAAGACGTGTCATAGCGGACGAGTGCAGCGACATATCTCCATAGCTGGGCGATAGGATGGTCATCTTCGGAGTCTGTATCATTTCGTGTAGTAAGTGACGATGGTGGCTCTTTTTGCATGTCATTCTTAGAATTGATATAATGCAAGTACACCTTTGCAGCTAAAAGCACAATCTGTCGTTTGGCATCTTCAGACTCCGTGGCAAAACTCTTGAGCAAAATCCGCAAAACATCTGGGGCAATATTGTCTTCACCGCCAAGCCCTGAGAACTCGCCAACTAGCCAGATAATGGTGGCCCTAGCTTGGGGTTCGGTTGCCGAGTCTAGGTTCTTGGCTAGACGAATGACAGTATTCGTATGGCTATCGGGATCTTGCTGGATTAAATGTCTAATGACGGTTAGTGATTCTGAGGCTAGAGTACCGTCTAGACTAGTAATTTGACTGAGCAATAGACGCAAGCAGCGTGCCGCAGTCCGAGGATCAGACTGCGCGCAGCGGCCAATGGCACGCACAGCTTCGCGCTGAAGAATCTTGTTGCAAGTTCTGCGAGCAAAATGCTCTAGCTCGTTGAGAATAAGGCCTTTGGTATGGGATGGGCTATGTGGGAATATGAGAGTGAGAACTTCAAGTTTTAGCTCCCAAACTGGTACAGGATCCGTAGCCCGTACCAGGAAGTGGGACGAATAGCGGACAAAGTCCTGGGGCCGAGACAAGCACACAGTAACAATGTTGTACATTGCGACCTGCTGGATATCAACAGAGCTACGTAAAAGAGATACCAGAGGTCCAATGGCCTGTGAGACATACTCTGGTGTTCCAATGTCAACAAAACAGCGAGTTACGGCAAGTATAACACCAGAGCTGCGGCTATGGAGCAGCGGCGTGATGCTGCTAAGAAGAAGTTCCAAGTCTTTGTCAAGAATAACCTCTTCGGTATCACCGTCCTGGCTTGGCGTGGTTTCTCCAGAGTCGGGTTCACCATAGAAATCTTGGAGATCATTGGGGGGCGTCGTATAGGACGAAGTTTTGGCCCCTTTCCTTTGCGCCCGGCGCGTTCGTCTGGGGAAACATTTCCGGGCATAAAACGTCAGCATGCGGATCGTGGCAATCTGGCTCCAGTCGTCCATATCGATGATTTTGCGGACCAGCGACCGGTAGTGCTTGTGTATGAGGTCGATTCGTTCTGGGCAGATTTCTAGGAATGCCATGACGGCTGCACCAGCTACATAGTACTTGTCTGCTAACAAGGTCGACATGTATTCGAGGAGGGATGGCAGCTGACTGGGGTTCAGTCGGTAGCACTTGGGGATGGCAAGAGCGGCAGCCCGACGCACAAAGGGACTCATGTCGGCCACACCTTTTTTTATGGCCAGGGTGACGATCTGACTAATAACCGGAACCCGTATGCCCGACATAGTCTTGAGAGCTAGAGCACGGACTTGTGGGTTTGAATCCGAAAGTGACTTTTGAATGGTGTTAATGGATAGAAGAGCAACATCGGGATCCTGCTCGGCATGGTGAACGGTATAGATGTAGACGAGCTTTTTGATTTCAAGATTCGGCGAGGCAACATTTTTCACAATGGACGAGAAGAACGGAAGCGTCTGTTGATTGCGGTACATCATCTATATGAGAGAAAGGAGGAAAGCGTGTGTTAGGTGCGGTTTGCCAAAGGAGGAGGGTAGCTGTTCCATGATACGTACCTCTAAAACTCGTCGCAGGCCATCGAGGACATCGCGATCGCTGCGACTGTCAAGCAGTTTCTTGATCTGGTTGTGGTCTAGCGGCCGCGAAAAGCGCGGGTTCAGCCTCGATGATTGGGCTGCATCAAGGGTCAAGTCTCGAGCTATATAACGGGTTGGAAGACGGTTGATTAGCTGCCCATGTCCATTGTGTAGGCAAGGTAGCAAGCATTAGCGGGGTTATAGCTTGTGGTAGTGGTGGTGGTCTTGTGATGGGCTTACCACTCTCGAGAAGTGATGAGATGCGCGCAATTGATTCCATATCTTTTCGTAGAGGGAAAAGCGCAAAGGCTTTGGTGGGCGTTTGCGTAATGGCGTAGTCTTAGGCCAAATTACCCATCATCGTGAAACTAAAGCCTGTGATAGAGGCAGTAAAGGCGGTGAATCTAGAATGGGCAGTAAAGCTTGTGTGGGGCTGGTGGTTGCTGACTAAGAGTTGAGGGCAACTAACCCTTGACTGGTTTCTAGCGTCATACTTACTTTTACTTTGCCATGTAAGTATTCATCTTCGCAACATCCCATGCGCTTTACATCTGCCTGTTATATGAACTTGTGTTTCTCGCTATGAAACCATGTTGCAACCTCCGTCAAACTTTAGACTGCTCCATAACAGACGTTGAAGAGCTTTGTAGCCTACTACATAATGGCCGATCCGTCTCCGCCGACGGCGAATGCTTTGCGGCAAGATGCTGGCCCACAGGTTCTTGAGCCTGTGGTTCTGCCACCGGCGTCCCCCACACAGCTTCTCGATTACATAGTTTCTAATCACGCGTACCCGTTAACGCTTATTGTGGGATCAACCAGGGAAGAGTTTCTGCAGGCGTTAGTCGATGATGTTGTGGCTTCGCAAAGCCAGCAGCCGGTTGGCACACAGGCTAGACATACACACCCGCTACTAGCTGCCAGTTTGTTTCAGATAGCAGTGACCAAGCATATTCGACTCCTTTTCACGCCAACTGTTTCACATCTCCGTGCCTACTTATCCGTATTCTCGCCGCTTGATTCCGCCGTGCCCCCTCCACCAGGCTATGAAACTAGTGCTAGGTCAGATAACCGATGGCTCGTTGTCTACGGCATGCTTAATATACATCGTAATACAAGCGAATGGAATGCCCAGGGCATGATGAACAGCTTGTCAATGTTTATAGACGCTGCCTCACATACCGAATTCAAACCTGTAATTATCGAGCCTTTGCCAATAAAAGACGAAGAACACACTGAGACTTCTATGCAATCCGAACATGGTGTCGAAAACCAGCACGACTGGCAGAGGATACGGGCTGAGCAGGTTCCGCTGCTAGGCTATAAACAAAGCAGCGACGTGCGTCTGTCTAATAGAACGGTAGAGCTAGGGAAGATAGTTGAAAGATGGTTCCGCCACCTTTCGGAGGGTTAAGGACAACAATGAGGCAAGACATTGCCGATGATAAAACACGAAAACAAGCAAAAGAGGGCATACTACAGTGCAAACTAACAATCAAGGAAACATGATGCTGTATTAAATCCCAATATCTCAAAGAAACTCCCCAGCTAAGCACCCAACGCCCGTTAATCAAGCAGAAAAGAAAGCATAGAAAAGAATAATGAACACACCGTGGTATCTAATTCCGCATCTCCCACATAACCCAGCAAAAACAATAATAGAAACTAACCCTCGACGTAGAGCCTTGGCTAGATAGCCTGCTCCATCTCCGTCATATACAGCTTTATGTGTGCCTCCATCTTGAGATACTCATCATAAGCCGCATGAACTTCGTTTTCAATGTTCTCTTTGAGGTCCAGCATCTGCATAGCAAAAGCGAGTTAGCAAAGACAATGCATCACATTATAATGGAGAAAACCCACCTTCTTTTCTGTCTGCTCGATGCGCACGCGACGTCTCTCCATTTCTTTTGCTTTCTCGGTCCGCTCTTCTGTCAGCTTCTTATGTAGAGCACGCAGCTCTTCCATCTTTTCTTTTGCTTCCATAGCCTTCATCGTGCTCTGTTCGCGTAATTTCTCCGTGCGCTCCATCCACTTCTGTAGCTGTCTCTGCAGCATAGCCTCTGCCCGTTCAACCTCCCGCACGTTATTGCCACGCTCAGAAAGCGCATCGCGTTGACGCGAGTTCTTGGCATTTTCTTCCTCCTCCTTGCTCAACTCGGTTGCAATCTCGTCCAGCATTTTGATACACGATGCCACATCAGCCGAGACAACCGTGAACGAGTCAGCACTAGTCTGTAATGCACGTGCACGCCGGTCTAATGCGTCGATATGTGAACGATCGCTACTCAGCGTGTTTCCCAAATCAGATAAACTAGCCTGCAGTGCTGATGGGCTTTGTGATGCGTACGGCCGCAGCTTGGCACTGTCTTGCTTGAGCATCAATTTGGTGGCCGTCTTAGCCTCTAGCTCTGTGGCTAACTCGCCCTTCTTAACCTTAGCCTCCTCGAGATGCATGGCCACCTTCTCTTGGTTTCGACGTAGCTCCAACAAAGTCTTTTTCAGCTCCTCATTGCGCATTTGCTTTTCGCGCACCTGCACCTCCATAGCCTGGCGGTTGATGCGCATCTCATCCAATAGCGCCTCCTTGTCCTGGTTCTCAATATACAACGTCTCAATGCGCGACTTGATTTTCTGAGAGCGGTTGAAGTGTTCGTCGATGACATTGGTTTGGCTTTCGCGGAAGCGGATGAAGTTGATAACATAGCTGAAAATTTTCACTAGCCGCTCGTGCGAGGGCTTGTATAGGTCGTTAAATGAAAAGTCGTTGATGCCACACTCAGTCAGAAGTCTGCGCAAAGAGACATAGAAGCCCATGAGATTTCGTGTATCAGCCGGGATAATGTCTGAATACTCGCCACATACGTCCTCAGCAGCAGCACGCATGGCCGGCTCGACAGTCTCGCGGGTGGCATTGAGCAGCAACTCGGCAAACCACTCGAAAATCTGCTGTACCTGCACGGGGTTGGGCTTCTGCAGATTTGCTATGGTAAAGGTAATGCCGATGTCTGTAATACAGCCTACAATCTCTTTATCCGATAGCATGAACGCGTCAGGCTCAGGCTCCTTTTTGCGATTACGGCCCTGCTGCTGCTGAGGCAAAATGCTCATGCGGTGGTTATACGCCATGGCTTTTGTTGGCTATTGGCTAATGAGGATGTTGATTTTGGTGTTCTTTGTTGACTTGTTGTTTTGTTCGCTATCGTGAAGGTGGGGAGGACCGGAGATCCTATCGAAATCGCCGTAAATAAGTGTTGTTATTAATTCCACTTTCGGAATCGATCCAGGCAGCATGCGGTGAGTGCCGATATCTATGGAAGGGAGGGTTGAGGCAGAAGACTCGGCGGATGTTCACTTGAGGGGTTCGTCTTGTGATGACCTAAATTCTAGAGAGGCTCTACGTTGCCAGAGAAACCCCTTTGTATAATACTTATAATGCCTTAGGGTTGTAGTTGGTCTGTATTAGGGTTAGTTCAAAGAACACTTTGCTTTCAGGATTAAAGGTACCAATCGCCCACACGAAGCAAAATAGTCTAGAATGATAGTATACAGTTATATAAAACTACAAGTCCAATACCCTTATTGATTCACATTTCCGGCATCATGTCCTCAGGGCCCAGCTTCTCCACAGGCAATGACTCAGCATGACCTAGCAGCTCAGCTTCCACCATCTTCCAGAGCTCCTTTTGGGCATCAACATCACCGCCATCACGCTTAGTCTTGGATATGCTGGCAGTCTTGGCTTCAGTCAGATCTGCTGACAAAGCCTTCTTCCTATGGCGCACTGTCTTCTCCAGGAATTTGGCTACCTCGGAAGGTGTTTCCCAAGTGCAGATACCTTGTGAAGCCTCGGCTAGACGACGACTTTGGCCGATTTGGCCAGCTCGACCAAGAACACCGGTCAGGAGGGTGGCAGCTCGGAGACTAAGGCGAATAAATGGGTTGGTTAGAACATGGACTCTACCCCGCCGCGAGGAACTTTACGGTCGTTTAAAAGGGCAAAAAAAAGAGTGGAAATCAACTTACCTGTCGTCATTGGCCGGGATAGGGTAAGTCACCCATGATGCGTCCGCGTCGGTGTCAATGTATCCAATAGTAGGAATCTTAGCGAGACCGCATTCGTAGAGAAGAGTGTAGTTCTCAATCGGGTTCAGGCACACTACCAGATCTGGCGTCAGTGGTCTGCTATCATCGACATGCTTCTCAAAGCCTGCTAGAAGCTCGTCATTCTCGTTGACAGCATACACCTTCAAGCCCTCTAGTAGCCTGTCTCTGTTGGTAATAGAGCCCGGCGTCCATCGTGTGAATAGATAACAGGCCTTGGCCTTGGTGGCTGCACGCGAAACAATCTCCATGTGACCCTTGCGTGTGCCAACAAACAGGATGGTACCACCCCGATACGCCACCTCTTCGACCACGCGGGCTGCACGACGCAGATGTGCCAATGTTTGCTCAAGCGAAATGATGTGAATACCATGACGAATACCGTAGATGTAGCGCGAGTTCGCCGGGTTCCACACTTTGGCATTGTGGCCCATGTGTGTCTGCGCCGCCATGAGCATTTCTAGCGTCACTTGCTGAGCTGTTGGCGGTGATTTGAGCATCTGCGTCGCCGAGTACGCAACCGTTAGGTCTGAGCCCAATTTGCTTAACTGAGCTTCAGCATTCAGGTTACGGACATGATTCTTGCGGAAGGCCTGGTTATTCTCCGTGTTTGCCAATTTCATCAACTCCTTAACTAGCGAGTTCTCGTATGATGCAACGGGCTTTCCGGGGATCTTCGGCCCCTTGTCCTCTTCTTCCTCAACGGCCTGGCGAGGGATCGGGATCTGTGTAGCGGGTGTATCAGAGGTGGGAGTAGAGGCGGAGAGACTCGACCCAGTCGTCAAAGCACGGTAGTAGCAGGTGTTCGAGCCTACGGCAAGGCGGTAGCCTACGAGTAAAGATAGCTACCTTGTCAGTTCTGTCACTATCCCACGCATTGATCTGCAGCCGTTCATTGAAATGAACGGCGGATTCACAAGAGAGTTCGTACCTTGCCGGAGAAGAGCTTTCCTTATTATCATCATAAAGAATATGACGAAAGAAAATCGCAGCGCTGTCGTCGTCTTCCACACTTAAATCCAACCCACTATTTCTAATTATTGTCACAGGTGAAGCTATTTAGAATTTGGCGATGCGACTAAGCACAGAGATCCAGAATTTGCGGGTCACGTGACTGTATAAATATTTCATGGCTCAAGCCTGAGCTATCTATGGCCATGACACACGGCAGCAATGATGGTTTAATATATGGACAAGCTAACTACATTCTTCCATACATTTTGCCATAGCGTTTATAAGATTTTAAGACGAGTCCAGTCCTCAAAGTTGATCTGGCAGAATTTCAAGGAGAGTTGGAACAGTAGGCCTGCTTTACGAATGTTGACAGGTGACACGCCTCACACAGGCTTGTCGAAAAATTACTGGAATACTAAAGCCAAATTATGGATAGCCTATATATTGCTAGCAACAAAAAAGGCCTCACGTGTTTAAGAAAAAAATAAATGCAAATCATTACATCCACCGGGTATGAAGAAGAGGCGAGGAACATTTTGTCAAGGGAAAGAGGTATAGTGAAGACAAAGCTAAAGATAGGAGAGGGCAGTACGAGAAGAGAAGTACAATTTAAGATTAGGCATCGTCTAAAGTGCCTGGATATCAGGAGAGTGGCATGAATCAAAGCAAAGGAGGGAGGGGGGAAAAGATCATTGTTAAAACAGAGAATAAAAGAACAGAAAAGAGGACAAAGAGAAGTACAAATGGGCGCGCATACAAGAGTGAAAGAAACTCTGGGGAGGGGGACATGAAAGAAAAATATAAAAAGCAAAATTTTGACTTCGTGACAGAAAAAAAGGCCAAGAAAAGAGAAAAATACAGCCCGTCTTTTTTCTACCGTGCTTCTCTACCGGCTCGTCAGGCGAGAGATCGTAAACACGCCGACAATGACAACCGAGAGTGCCACAATAGCGCCGGGAAGTAGTAGCTCATTAGGGACACCGGCAATTACTTGGTCCTGGACAGCAGCATGGTGGTGGCGATGATGGCCACGCGAGCGACGCGATCTACGCCCATGTTCTTCATCTTCCGTTTCCGTTTCAGAGGTATCATAGTGCTTACGGCGTTCGCGCACCGAGGGAACCGGGACCGGGGCAGGAGCCGGAGGTGACTC
Source organism: Ceratocystis huliohia (assembly GCA_038382965.1). NCBI lineage: Eukaryota > Fungi > Ascomycota > Sordariomycetes > Microascales > Ceratocystidaceae > Ceratocystis > Ceratocystis huliohia. Next base: position 23,572 of record JAXCEX010000205.1, read on the forward strand.
GTGAATTGGGCTTGGTGCATGATCGGGATCATGCACAAATAATTCTACCTTGTCCTGGCGACGGGAGCGGGCCATAATGATAGCCTCCAGCAAATCATTATCGGTAGTGATAGAAATAGTATCACCCTCATCATCCAGATAGCTCAAGGCATAACCAGTGCCGTCAACTTTGCCATCCTCAACCATGGGGATACCACCAATCATGTCAACATCGGCACCTAGTTTAGCAGAGACGTTGGCAATAAATGTTTCAATGCCCTGCGATGCAATTACTTGTAGGCGATGCACGCGGCCAGATGGAGCCTTGAACTTGAAAGGGAACGGGATATCGGCAGGAGACATCTGGGCAGCAGGAGTATCGCCAAGCATGGAATGAGGAGGAGAGTCTATACCAACATGGGAGGCTGAATCGTTAGGGGCAAGGCTGTCGTTGATGCGGTCACGGGTCATATCAGGAGACATGATACGAGAACCCAGGTTGGTGCCATGGTGCATCGCACTACCTTCAGCAGACACCATAGACTCTGTTTCGTGGTCAAGGGACATCCAAAACTTGTTCCATGCAGGGCCTTCACTATCGCCACTGGACATGGTGTTTATCTGCTCCAAAGTGGCATAAGTCAATTTCAAAACGTCAACCATGCCAACAATCTCACCAGAATCGTTCATGACAGGAAGATTAAGGTAATGGCCATCTAGTTCTTAAAGTTAGCAGGTCTTTTATTCTCTCATATTACAAGGGAGGGAAGCGGGTTTCCATGTACCGTGCATCTTGCGCAGAGCAGCCTGGATGGTCATTTCCATGGGAGCGAAGTCAGGGTGGGGAGTCATGACACGCACGACACTGCAAGTATTGGGATCCAGCCCCGGAGCAATGACACGAAGCACGACGTCCTTGCTGGTGAAGATACCAGTGATTTGACCCTGGTCCTGCACCAGAACAGCAGTGGTGCGGTTTTCCTTCATCATGGCAGCAGCCTCCTTGACTGAAGTCCGGACGCTGACGGTCACGGGTGGCATTCCGGTGAGCACCGACTCCAGGGTAGGGCCAGACATTTTGGTACGCAGAGCCTCAACGTACTGAATGATTTGCTGAGGCTGACTAGAGCCAAGCTCTGATTGTACGCCCTCCAAAGCATCATACAGCTTGCGCGAAGAAGCGTAAGCGCGCTCCAGCTTTTCCATAGCATCGTAGAAACATTTGGTAATGTCAAGAATACCAGAGATATCCTGATTCTCGTCCATAACAGGCAGGTGGCGGAAGCCCTTGCGCACCATCAGATCAAGGGCATCAGTGGCGCTAGTATCGGTACGAGCACACAGAGGGTTCTTCGTCATAATCTCGGCAATGGTGACACTATTAGCCTTGAAGCCAGCACCAACGACACGGAAGGCTAAGTCCTTGGCAGTAAAGATACCTGCAATGCGGTCATCGTCGTCTGTAACAAGCACACAGTCTTCTCTCTTGGCAGCCATCAGCTGAGCGGCCTCGGCAACAGTGGTAGCGGGCTTGATCTGCAGCGCAGGACTAGGCTTCAGAGCCAGGACAGTGCCGGGAGGTGCCTTCCGGGAGTGGCGGGCGCGGGTAGTGAGGTGCTTCTTTTTGGAGAGGTCGCTCTCGAGCTTGCGGCGAATAGCCTATATGCGAACGGACCAGAAGTTAGCATGTTGTCACGTATCAATGAAGGCAGAATAGGTGCGGCCAGCCATGGCCATGCAAACAAGGTGCAGAGTAGCAGAAAGATTTGATAGTAGCCCCTCCTTTTATTTCGTCATAGAACTAGTAAAAAGGAGTTGACACTGCAAGGCGTTGTGTCAGGCATGTAAGAAAGACATTGGGTACACACCTCATCGCGCTTGGTCTGCTTCTGACGACTGGCACTGACTGAGGGGCCGGAGCTGGGCTCGGCCGGCGGTGGGTGAACCTCAATCGGTCTAGGGATATTCGAATTAGGCGCCGGGCTTCCGGGGTGGTTACTACCAGCAGCAGAAGGCGAATTGGTGTTGTTGAGAATAGAGGCCCGGTCCCGAGCTCGGCTTGGAGTATTGCGCATTGTGCCAGACATTTCCCAAATATACGGTTCGGGGCTTGTCGGGAGGTTTTCAAAAGGAAACAAGACTGGTGCGGCTGTTAAGGAAAGGTGGCAGAAAAAGAAACGGCTCACTAAGACGACGGCGTCCTAATCTAAGCTCAGACCGACAGAGCAACGATGATACGTATGACTGGATGATAGAAAGCTAGGGGCCAACACAACAAGAATTCAAGCTGCAGAAAAAATAAGTCCAACGCAAGAAACCCTAAATGCACAACTGCAAGAAAAGATAAATGCGAGGCGAAGAATTATTGACCGCCAACCCCAAATCATGTATGTAACTCAGGTGCAGAAGAAAGGCAGAAAACGGAAAAGGGAGAAGAAAAATCTAAAGCATGGGGTAACAAGTTCGTAGGAGGGGCCTTTTCGGAGAGGGGAAGCAAAAAAAAAAGATGGCGGGATTAGGGTTTAGAGATATTTACTGTTTGGCACCTGACCAGCTCTACAAGAGGAAGAGGCGAGGATTTGCTAAATAACGGCAGTTGCTAATAGGCACTCTCCTACCCACCTTCAAGTTGCAATGAATTTCTCAAAGAAGCAATCCTCGTGGCTCATGAGCTTGGTGGGAAGATGGGGGGGCAAGGACGAGAAATCCGCAGACAGCTACTGCATGCTCAGGTAATGCTCAGGGTGCACAATTGACGTTGCCATATACAGCCAAGTAGATAACCAAGGCAAAGGCAAGCGACAAAAAACTTGCAGTAAAAGGAGCAGATGAGAAAACAATAAATGGAGGAACAAGACAGTATAGAGCCATTGCGGTAGGAGCTAGAAAGAGGGTTTCCTCTCATGCCATGCTCTACTCTTGTACCAATGTCACTTGTGTGCTGTAGTATTCGTATTTTCATCGCTGCGTTTCTACCCTATTCGCATGCCTACCGACACTTCTCAAAGCACATGGACTCCATTACACTTGCCAATAGCAATGACATCTGTACAGCCGACTGTCGCATGTTTGCAGCTTGAGATATAACATAATAAGTCCTTGGACAAAACTAGCCATATCGGCCCATTTCCTTGTTGTGCTTTCTTATTCTTGTTCCCTCTCCCTGCTTCTATCGCGCCAGCTCCAGGTTTTCAGCCACCGTGACAACCAACCAAGGGAAATTAGGCTTAGACAACACGAGTCTGAGATTGTCTTGCAGACGCGGTCCCCGAACCGATACAAAGGCCCAGCGCTAAAGGGTTATCAGCACCGAGGAGGTAATCCTGATTTGACGAGAACAAAAAAATAATAAATAGGTGTGGAGCGGGGGCCTTTGTGACACCCGAGGTACAGCGCACACCACCTGGCAGGCAGCTGGCACACTGGCTCATGCCATGTGCAGACCCTAATACACTCTATTATAACCCTATTGATATATATAGCATCAATTGCCCAACGCGTAGCCAAGTTCCAAATAAGCTGCTTGGTAAGTGTGTTTTATTACTAAACAAAGAACAAGTTATTCGTAGTTTTAAAAAGGCGCTTGCCCAGCACAACAACAACCTCGTAATAATATAAACATAGGACTCACCCCCACCGCCTACCGTAGGGTATAGTTAGTCCCTTAGAGGCGCAGCCTCGTGACGCTCGTTGTTAATTTCCAAGTCGAGGGGTACAGCCTAGAAGCCTTGCTTGTGCCTAAGGGGGGTTGCCGTGGCACGCGCTAAATCAGCCCGGGGCACATGGCTAGGAGGGAGAAGAAAAGGGAGCAACTTGTCTATCAGATCAGCAGGGATTGGGTGTGACTGGAAATATGCGAGCAACTACGTGACCGAGCCTGCTTTTATGCTATAGGCGACATCATTTTGTTTTTAGATGGCATGTTATACGGGCTTTAATGTTTCCAGCCAGAACGGCTGAGGAAAATACACGGAGTATTGAACGTCAAGATCCGAGCTGTGTGTATGCCAGGGTGAAGTAATGAAAGCAAGGGATTGCTAAGACTGAGGCTCGCGACTTTCTTCCTATGATGCAGCTGCTAGGCTTGGGCTTGTTGAAGCTAAATGTACATATTGCTCGCCAGTGGTCGACATGGAGTACCTTTGTCTAGTCGAATAAATATAGAGAAAAACAGGTAGATGTGGGAAAGACGCTAGAAACAACAAAGGGAATGCATGAGGAATAGTCAGTGTTATCTAGGATTACGATCGGTTCCTCTTAGACCCAAGTTTGTGCTTATGCAGGTGCAGGCATCCCGATCAGACGAAAAGCAACCCAAAGCTACAGTGCATGCATCTGCTGATATACAAGGTAAGGGAATGGGAAGTGCAAGGCATAAACAGCAAGGCCTCAATAGTGAGTACGCTGAAAATATCAAGTCATGGTAGAGCGGAAAAAGCCGAAATGAATGGTAAGAAAAGACTCCCAAGTCAAATTGTGCTGGCAAACTGAGGGGGAGGAGAGATGAAAAAAAAGGCCTGTGTTGTGTATATGTCACGAATAGACTGACCAAGTGCTGATCGGGCTTTCGGTTTGCCATCGTTGTTGGGTGAACGGAGCTTGGATCATGAGAGAAAAGGTACAAAAATAAGTTAAGCGTTTGGGGATGGGGGTAGAGGCAGTAAGCATAAGGCCAGAGGGAATAGACAAGTTTAGAGGTTAGGACAGAGGTGGCATTGTAGGGTCGCTATCAAATCATAATATAAATGTGCATGTATATTTGTATGTTTGTAGGTAGCTTGATGCAACACACTATGCCTGTCATGGCCATGCTCGTCATGCTCACGTCAAAAAACTGCTATGCACAAGGCGCATTGAGTCTCTCAACGTACGTCTAACACAACTCACACAGTAGACAAGCTCCCTCCACCTTGAAGATTTAGATTATGTGGCCCTGGTCCGGTGTCCAGTAGCATCTCGTCAAGTTGTCTGTGCCTAAGGGCAGGCAGTCAACAGCACGAAGCACACAGCACGTACAGTGATAAACCCCAAGCGTCGGGTCGGCTGTTGTTCTTGCAGCTGCATGTGCAATATGCAGGTTTAAGAGGCTTTTTGGGGCCCGTGCTTCCCAGTCGATGGGGAGCAAGGGAAGGGAATGTTGGTTCGAGTTAAATTTCTGACTGCTAGATTTAGACAAAGATTTGTAGATTTCGTTAGGACACATTACGAGAGGGAATCAAGAAAACAGACAGGGCTGAGGAAGAGGAGCGAGGGACACGGGTCAGGATACCGATGATAAGTGGTCAGGGGATGGTGTTTTGAGCTAGTCAAGAATATGGCCAGGAAATTATTATATATTGTAAGGAAGAGCGTGAACCGTGTTCTGAGAAATGGTGATGGTAAGGCGACGAATTTTTGAAACAGCCATGAATAAGGAGAGCATGGGATGGAAATTAGAGCCACATGTTCTGGAACAATGGCCTATTGTGCTGCGGACAAATAAGAGGAAAAAAAGGGTGAAGGGGTGATTGTTGTGTGGAGCGTTTGTGGCTTGAAATGGATGACAGTCAGCCGAGATGTATAAGAGCCTAGCTAAGGGAAAAGAACAAAAAGGGCAAGAGTGGCGGTTTATAATTACTGGGGAAAGGGGCAGCCATAGTTCATATGTAAAGAAATACGTGGCGAGGTGGAGCGTAAGAGCAACAAAATTGATGGGGGAACAGGAACAAGTTTGAAAGGCTGTATTGATCTGAAATGAAATATAGACTCAGACAAACATGTTTTCTGCTTAGTCATTTGAGAGGGTCTGGTTTGGGATTTATGCAACACTGCATGTACAACATGTACACAATAAGAGCAATCAGGAAATAAGACACAATAATGCACATACGCGGCATATGTGGTGAAGAGTGGATTCGTCAAGCAGAGGGTAGGCAAGCTCAGTTGGGCAGTAGCCCAATCCAGGGTGTGATCGAAATAGGCAATCACGAAGTAATAAAAACAGCAACTGCCTGGTAACAGATAAATAATAGGGGAAAAACAGACCAACAGTGCCAACGGCGCCAACGAATGAGTGATGACCGGCAGCCACTTTATCAACGACAAGGAAAATAAGTTGTAAAAAAGTCCCTGGTCTGGCAAGGTTTGGGATGTTTAAGCAACCACTTTGAATCCTAAGAGCGGATGAAAAAAGAGGGTGCAAAGTGGATGTGTTCCAAGATCTCTGGGACTAACACGCCTAGCTCATACTAGGCACACCCCAGGCGAGTCGCCATAGCAACACAAGGCCCATGGTAAACAATCGCGACTGCTGGTCTCATAAATGACCTCTTTTTGGGTTGTCTGCAATTATACACCTAGGAAAAGGAAAAGAGAGAAAGCCACGGGTCGACCGCTTGAGAGCAAGAAAGGTTTCCGGTACGATGCCGTTTTTTCTCTTTTTTTTTCCTTGATTTCCTGTATTTCCTTTTCTCACTTTCTCTCCCTATACTCTCCCTTCTTTCAAACGGTCCCCTCTTCTCTTCTCCTGCTCGCAACAGGAGAGACAGGCTAGAAACTTCGCTCTCAGTGTCTTTCGCTGCTCTTTTTTCTGTTCCTTTTTTTCGTCCGTAACATCACCCTTCCTCTGTTTATTCAGTCGCACCTTCACATTTTTGAACTCACTCCTGGATCTTTCTTTCTCTGCCCCTCCAAATTTCTTATTCCCTCTGCGCTGCCCGTGGAAGGTGCCTTGATCTCGATTTCTCGATCTCTCAATTTCGGTCTTGACCTTCAGGTCTCTCCTGGCCTTGTCTTGCAACTGCATCTTGTAATTCCTTCTCAAACCTTGGACCTGCAGCTTGCATCTGTGGCGGCTTTTTTTCCCTTGCTCTTCTTTTTCTCTTTCTCTTTCTCTCGCTCTCCCTGCCTTTTGAATTGAAATTTTGTAATTTCTGCCTCTGCTGCATGCACTTGCTCTTTCCTCTTGCCTCGTTCGCTATTGCCTTCTCTACTTTCGTTTGCTTTTCGCGATAAGCCCGCGCACAAATCTACGCTCTTTCCTTTCTTGCTGCAACGCTACAAACGAAGAGATTTTTCTCCCCAATCAAACATTACGGCTGCTTCTGCATCTCTCTCTCTCTCTCTCTCTCATATTTTCTTGTTTAACATTGTCTACCAGTGCCTTTGCCCACCGTGGCCTGCTTTGGGTACTCGTCTCGTTTTGATCCACAACTTGCGACGCCTTCCTCGGCCTCAACTTGTCCGTATATCATACATTAGCCAATCAATTGCGGCCATTTTTTGCATTGTGTTTGCTCGGCTCGAGGATCGCCGCCAGGGGAGATCGCAGCGGCAACTTGTCAGCGTCAGTTCCCAGTGTGCTGTGCGTCAACACCAGAACAGACAGGTCTCCGGTTTCGTTGTGAGAAGGACCGGCACAGAATTGCAACGTGTGTAGGATACGAGGCCGGTTTGGTCTGTGCTGAACCTTGAGAAGACTCAGCCTTTGTGTGCTTGCAGGCCTCCAAAGCGGCAGCTCATCAACGAGTCTCTGTCATACGGCGAACATCACCAGCCCTAATCCCAACTTACTCACGCCACATCACTCGACATGATCTCGTCAAGCCACACGCCGGCGAGCGCCATCCACCAAAATCGCCAGCAGCTCCTGCAAGAACGCCGACATAAACGTCAGCAGTCGACGCCCAATGCCAACTTCGATACTATCAGGATTGCTCCGCCGCATCATCAACAGCCGATGGCTGCCCCTTCCTCTGCCAATCTGCAACACCACCGGCAGTCTTTAGGCCACCGCCGAGGCTTGAGCTTAGACACCCGCCGCCAGGTGTTGTCCAATCGTCAGAGCGTAGTCTCTGCGACGGCAGCTGCTGCCGCCGCTGCCGCAGCAGGATCGGTGGGAATGGGTCATCCTACATCCTCTCCTGTGACAACCTCTGCTCACGAACATCGTATAATGATGAACCGGCCGTACGTCAACATGTCCATGGAGCAAGAAAATTACCTTATTTCGCCTCATTCGACTCCTCATTCGCAGCGCTTTGATCCTGCTAGTTACGACACAACACCCATTCATTTCGATAGTAGCTTCGGCCCAGACATGGGTTTGCAAAGTGCCCCTATAACAGGCAAGGGGTTTGATTTTTTCACGACGGATAGCCCATTGGCAACCCCGTCGTTTGTATACGCCGAGAGCCCCACCACGGCTGGCAATTGGATGTCCGAGAGCGACGCCCAGTCTCAGTCCCAGCCCCAGCCACAGTCCCAAGAAGAATCGCAGTCTCAGTCTCAGGCCCAATCTCAAATCGAGACGCAGGCCCATATTCAGACCCAAAACCAGGCTGAAGCTCAGGGGGGATTCCAGCGACACTCGCGCCGAATCAGCAACGGCATTATGGACCGTGTCACCAAGTTTGAGACCTTGGGCATGGAGCCTCCCCAAGCCCAGGTGCAAAACCAAGGCCAGGGCCAGAGCCAAGGGCAACACCAGAGACAAACCCAGGACAGTACAAGGCCAACCACACCTACCAATCAGAATGTAGCCTGTAAGTCGAAGACTTTTGATTCCCCTGTATTCTGCGCATTCGGCCCCAGTCGTCGCGGCATTATTGTCTGTACACGTAGCTAGCTGTACGCCTGGCTTGTGCTGCATTTTGAATTCCACCAGCTAACCAAGATAGCACATCCACAAGTAGCATACATGCCCCCTACACCCATGGAGACACCACAAGAACGCCAGGATCAGGATCCTCAGCAACAGCAGCAGCAATCCTCACAACAAAAGACTAGTGGTAGCGATGGATCCCAGCAGCAACAACATGATAGCGAGTCGCTGCAGGACCGAGTCCAGACTCAGCAGCAGCAGCAAGTTTTCCAGCAACAACCACAGCAGTCTTTTCCCGCTCGCTTCGAAGATGGTTACGACGAGTCCATGGAAGAGACCGTCAAACCTCTTCGGAAACAAACTGCTCGACCTTTGACGTCGTTTGATGAAATGCGTCAACAGGCAGAACATGTATCTTCGCACTCCCGATCTCAATCTCTGTCTCAACCCCATCCTCAACCACATGCTCGTGGGCATGGCCACTCGCACTCTATACACTCAGTGCATTCCGTCTCGCATCCTACAATGCCCAATACTCCGGTTAAGCAAATCACGTATACCGATTCTGCAAACATGTCGCAACCTCCTTCTGCTGGTTACCTCAACATGAACAACGTTAATGCTGAGTTTCTTAAGCTGCAGGACCAATATGTAGGCGTTGTAAATGCCGACGTGACACATTACCACCATGCCATGATGGCTGGTATGATGCCCGCTGCTGCTATTCCAGGAATGATGTATCACTCCAAGTCTGGCATGAATCCGGTTCAGGGTCTCTCTCTACCCGATTCGCCATTGCATTCTCGCCGAGCATCTCCCCACCGCCGTACCGACTCCATGGCAAGTATGGCAAGTGCTGCCAGCATTGCTAGCATCAACATTGAGGAGACTAAGACTGAGACTGGCGTGACTCTGGAAGACATCGCACAGTACATACAGGGCCCGGAGGGAGATAACAAATATAGCTGTCTCTTTGAGGGCTGTGGCAAGCGTTTTGGCCGCAAGGAAAATATCAAGTCGCATGTACAGACTCATCTAAACGATCGACAATACCAGTGCCCCACATGCCAGAAATGCTTTGTGCGCCAGCACGACCTCAAGCGCCATGCCAAGATCCATACCGGCATCAAACCGTATCCATGTGAATGCGGTAACAGTTTTGCCCGCCATGACGCTTTGACAAGACATCGTCAGCGTGGTATGTGCATCGGTGCTTTTGATGGCATTGTCCGCAAGGTTGTTAAGCGCGGCCGTCCGCGTAAGAAGCGCCCGGACATGGAAACTCGCACCGAAAAGTCAGCACGTACACGGAGAAAGAATAATCTGTCGATTAGTTCCACCTCTTCGTTTTCGTCAGAATCATCAGGACCCGAGTCTCCACACAATGACTTTGACATGGACGATGACCAGGGCTTTGACCTCATGGATGTTGCTCTCCCTGCCGACTGCGTCATCCCTGGTGTTGGCGTGCCCATGCCGGTTTCTAGCAGCTCTACCACCAGTGTTACGAACCCTGCTATGCTCCCAATGACACATAACATCTCGTTGTCTGGAGACTACTCCGGGACACACACTGTCGTCGGTACTCCGCACTCGTATGTATCCCCTGATGCTATTCTGGATAGTGTTGTCGCACGCTCATCGCCGCATGTCAAGAGCGAGTACAACACACCCCCTGAATTATCCAAATCCAAGTCTCCGACACCTTGTAGTCGGCTCTTTGAATCCGAGAGCACACCATCGGCTACCGGTTCTTCAGCATCTGCCTCAACTTCCACTAGTGTCCCTGCCTCTTCCGAGCCCTCCTTGCCTGTCCTTACCAGTGCCGGCACTGATGTCCCAACGTCTACAGCCTTGATGGACGATTCGCTTATGTCTACTATTAGCGCTTCAGGAGGGAGCAGCAGTGTGTCGGCTGCGGCAATGACACAGCCTCCACCACTATCGGATGATGATATGCTTATAAGTAGCTTTGGTAATGACGTGTTAGTGCTTGACCGTGATACGAGTGTAATGATGATGGATGGGTTTGAAGCAGTCAGCATGTTTCCGGCTACGGACGACATGTTCTTTAGCAGTACATGATAAGGGCGGGGAGGATCGTTGTAACGCCTCCTTCTGGCCTGTCCCTTGTCTGTTTTGTTGTGTTCCTCAAAATCGGCCGTCTTGTCTTCTTGCGTGGTCATGGATATGTCCATACTAGGTTTTCCTTGTTTCTTGTTTGCGCCCATTGCTTGGTGGTTTTGGTTATAAGCGGGTTCTTTCATTTTCCTCTTTTCCTTTTCTTTTTACAAATGTTCTTCACTGAAGGGGTTTATTCTAGGAGTTGCTCAGGCTTTCTTTTATCTTTCTTCTCCCCTTATTTTTCCATCAATCCTCTTGTCCGCTTTAATGCCTTTTTTTTGCTCCCGAATTGTTATTACCCTTCCCTCATCTTTTTTATTACTACTAGACTCGCTGTCTACATGTCCTGTCACCGTTTCTGTCTTTCTACCCATATTACTCTCGGCTTGAGGCATACCCTACTTCTTATTTTCTCTTGGTGTTGCTTTTCAGGTTTTACTTTCTGCTTTTCTATCTCGGCTGGTCAAATACGCGGAGGTTCGGTTCAACGCGTCGCTTAGGAGGGGGAGGAGAAGTTTCTTTTTATCTCTTTGTTTCATCTCTCTTTTTTTACTGTTTGTTTTTCGAGTTTCCTGGGATCCTCTCTTTCATATCGTCTCGTCTTGTGCTTTCTCTTGCTTTTCTTAATTGTTTGACTTGTCTTCTTTCCCTGATTTATTCAATGATTCTTGCTATTCTCCGTACTTGTCCCCCTCACTTCTTCCTAACCAGCACATACTCCGTTGCACACTCTACCCTCCATATCTCTCATTAAACTGCACTTTTTTGCTTCCCATCTTATCCATCCACTACCCTAACTACACCTTTTGCAGTTGCCTTTTGATTTTGCTTTCTTTCCTTTATCGATGTAGTTGTTGCAAGATAGTCTATAGAGTAGTTCATACGCATCTGTCAATTTCTTCAAGTTGCCTCTGCATGTGGTGGAGATGGAAATGTACTTAGCCCAGTAGATAGGGTTTTTAACCCAATATATTTCTGATACGATAATTGACCTTGTGTAGAGGTCGTCCGTTGCTTGTGGAAATATTTGTTCAATTTCTTAAACTTGTTTTGTTCTGTTTCTTTTGCTCCTCTGCATCTCCTTTTCTTTGCTTTACCGTAGCTCTTTCTAAGCAATCCCACGTCTTTTTGACAAGGGGCCGCCGCAGCAAAGAACTATCGTCTTGGTTAAGGTCTAGAATCTGTGAGCTGAAATGCGTTGGCTATTCACATGCTAAAATTCACAACCCCCCCGCTTGGGACAACTAAGCCAACTATTCGTCTGGAGTCTCAGCGGATGGACCATGTATAAACCACGGCCAAGGCGGCCCCGAAAAACCACAGAGTAGCAGAGAGACCTTATCTACAACGTTGTCTCTTATTCGAGTTCTCACCCGTCTATGCAAGACCTGCTTATATTGGTCGACTACGTTTGTAAAGAGGGGCATTTGCGTCATCTGCTTCACGATATGGGTGAGTGGAAGCGAATTCAGCCTGAAAGGGAACCTCTTCTAACGCCTTGGAATACAGACCTGCGATTGGACTAAATGTACTGTACAATCTTTGTCTATACGGGGTTTGACGTTAGATGAAGGCTATCAACTGTGGTGATTATTCTTTGTCACCTTACCTGTGTTGTATATACTTGGCTTGGAGACCTAGGATTAGAACCATATATTCTATATTATACAAATGCTCAATTTTAGATGGCCTCAAATGAATAAGAATCGGCATCCAGGGGTTCTTGAGTCGGGCACGAAAGTCTATATTCCAAAAGAACACCACTGCATAGTAGTACATTGGCCTCATTATTTGACTTCTGCATTCTAAAATCTTTCAAATAATCCTCCTAGTACCCTGGGCTGCTATACACGACACAACCAAACATCTCATCCTAGCCATTCTGTCCATTTTATTCGCCTAAAGCACTCAGCTCGGTCATGACCGCTTCCTTGGTACCAATCTTTTTCATCTGCGTGTCCTCCAGCTTTTCACCGCGCGCAAGACGCATTTCCAGCTCTTCAATGGCACGCAGCTTCTTCCGGAGACTTCTAATGTTCTTGGTAGCAGGATTCTGCGCATCCCCTTCGGCAGTAGCTCCATGCACTGCTGTAGGCATGTCTGGAACAGTACTGCCGTTAATCGCTCCACTTGCGCCATGACTGCGGGCGGTGCTACTACGTGCCCGACCTCCATTAGGATTACGCGACCGGCTTCGGGCCGTGCTCTGACTCTGGCCATTGCGGCGTTCGGGACTGCGGCTCCCGTTACCATAAGCTCCTCCATTGGCGTTGGGGGGCGCAAGGCTGACGCCGCCATTAGGCTCGGGAAATTTGCTTTCGTTTTCCTTGGCCTTCTTGCTGCGCTTCTTCTTATTCTTGAGGGCAGTCTTGGATAAATTCTCATCAACCGGCTCAGAACCAGGAACGGTGCGGGGAGCGGGCTCGGCAAATTCGGCTCCAGGAACAGCACGGCGGGGACGACCAAAGCCATTCAAAGCGGTGCCTCCAGAAGTCTGACTGATGCCTGCGTTGATAACATGTGACGAGCCGCCCTCGTCTTCGCGTTTGAAATGTAGCGGTGCAGCCATTCCACGGGCTCCAGGAGGGCGATAAGCACCAGCAGGCTTACTAGGGGTCTTGCGAGTGCTTAGGAACGAGGTAGCCGAGGCATGAGGTACAGGCACCGGATTGGTAGGGTCACCTCCGAGTAGATCCTGAGGGGCGACGGGCTTCCAGGCAATTTGGAGCAGCTCGGTCATGTCCTCATTATACATCAGGGGTCCAGTAACGTGCCACAGCTTAACACCGTTGTCAACACGCAGACGGGGAGACAGTGTGGCAGTCATGATATAACGGCTGTCAGGACTCCACTCAAGAACACTGGGGTTACCACTCTCGATGGTGCACAACTTGCGATAGTCCTTCTCAAGATCATAAACGTCGACTTGTCCAGCCAAGTTACCAAGACCAGCAACAATGGCGAAGCGGCCGTCAGGGGAGAAAAAGATCTCGTTACGTGGGCATGTAGGGAACTCATGCGTAGCAACAGCCCGGCTGTTGAAGATTTTGGCTTTAGCGGGCATGAAGCCATAAACTACGCCGAATTCCTTGGAGTTGGGTGACCAATCAAAGTGATGTATGGGGCCCTCCTTGTCAAGTGAAACGCGGCCTTCGTAGCCGCCAGTGCTACTGAGGAGGTAAAGGGTAGACTCCCCATAGTAGCTCTTGTTTGTCTTGTCAACTTCGGTCTGGGCAAGAACAAGAATGCCGCTGCCGTTTTTATTCCATGACAGTTTAACTTTGTCGCTCTTGAAGAAAGTCTTTTGGGAGACGGGCGAGCTAAACATCGGGATGTTGTAGACCTTGACAGCGGCGGGTTGGCCCTGGGAAATGGAAAAAAAAGGAGACGTTAGTTTTGTTCTATGTTACGGAAATTTGGAAATTATCAGCCTTACCTTGCGCTCGGGAACAAACACGGCAATAGAGTGTGAAGCACCGGGTGATAGAGCAAACTGGGACACGCCTTCAACACGCAGCTTTTGCGAAACAGTAGACAGATCGCCGCTGAGGTAGAACTGCACCTCATTGGTCACCAAGCGAGCACAGTACTTCTCGTCATCGGTGTACTGCAGATTGAACTCGGAATGAGACTTTTGCACAAAGCGGCCAATGGGCTGCTGTTTGTCATCCTCCACAGCAGTACGCCAAATTTTGAGATTCTTGGTGGCATCGCCGGCTTCGTCCTTTCCGGGACGTTCCAGAGTAATCAGGAAAGTGCCTTTCGGCGAAAATCCTAGCTCGATCACAGTGGGGATGGGCAGCACAAATACAACTTTGCCCGACGAGGTATCATGGACGCTGACAATCTCGTTGGAGGACCAGGCAAAGAAGCGGCTACAGGGAGAATAAGCACAGCACCGGGAAGTACCTTCATACTTGGCAAAGCCACTGTTTTGTTGATATTTGGGGGCGGCGTCGAAGACGTTGACCGTCTTTTGGGTCCGATAAGCAAACTGAAGAGGTGCCATGACTAGTGAAAGACACAGAACCGAGTTTGAGGGGGTGGAGGGGAGGCGGAAAAAAGGGTGTTAGATTTGCTGATTGAGAGAACCGATTAAAGAGATGTAGAGGACAAGTGATGAATCGGAATCAGTAAGTCGGGTTATTTTTTTCTAAATCTCTTTGATCGTGCTATTTCTTCTTTTGCCGAAAAGGTCTAGACTAAAAAGATTTCGTAGGGGTAGCTGAAGATGCTGGTAGGGAAACAAAGTATACAGGAACACAAGGCTGAAATGTTACTTTGCAACGAATGCTCAATCGATCTTTGCAGTAGGGTGGCGTAGAAGCTCACAGAGCAATTTGGGAAGAATAGAATTGGCTTTAGAGATGGTTCAACTCCAAGTAGCGATGGTGATTCAAGGTGATGGAGACAAGAACGTAGGCCTAGTTGTCACACGCAGAAAGAGAGAGGATTGTAAGCAGAAGCAGGTTGATGATGCTAAGCCAACAAAAGAAGCCCTATCAAAAAAGAATCAAGAAAAGAAGCCAAGTCCTAGAGAAAAGAAAAAAAGACGATAAGCGGACAGAAAGAAGAAGAAAAAAGTAACAGTGTGGGAGCAAAAGAGAAGAGAAGGTCAGCGGAACCCGAAAGACGGGGGAAGGGGAGTATTGGCAGAGGGCCGGTGCTGTGGCGTGGCGTAGCAGACGGAGGGGTTGACGAGAAGCAGAAGAGAGGAAGAAGAAGAAAAGGAAAAGAAAAAAAAGACAAAAAGGCGAGAAAAAAAATAGAGCCTGAAAAATGTGTTGCTTTTTTTGCAGTAATTGCCGTAAACAGTATGTGAGAAAAAATAGCGGATACTTTCCTTTCCTAGCTTACATTAAAAGGCAGGCAGGGCAGGTAGTAGGTACCTTTACTACAAGTGTACATTGTGAAGGTACTTCCTTGCTAGGCTTGTGCTGCGCTAATCTAGGTAAAATACCTGTAAAGAGGCGGCCGGCTGGCCATGGTCTTCGAATGATGAGAGAGAGAGAAGGGAAACAATATATGGGAAGAATAGTAAAAAGTTAATTGGCACAAGATTTAGCTATGAAAATAGCTAGCATCCAGAGGGAAATGGTTTCCCTTCACTTAAGGACAAAGATGAACCACCCACTTCTGGGCGTCCTACTACGTATAGTAGATGGCGATATGCTTCTGAACGGACTGGATTGGGCAAGCAAGTATCGTGAAACTACCACTCTATAGCGTTTATAGAACCTTAGTAGGGAGCAGATAGGTTTCCCCTTCACTGCCGCTTCACCCACACATTCACCACTAGCTCATCGCCTACAGCTCCCAGATGTGCCCTGTCCCAGCCTATATCACTTAGTGTCCGCTGCATCATAGCCTGATCGCTGCCTGAAAACTCCCAGTTTTTTTGCCACCGCCCGCGATTTGAGTAGGACATTTCGACGCACTTGTTGCGTGACGGGTCCTTGTTGTTGGCATTGAGCAAATCCAGCAGCTCTTCGAGTGTAGTCGAGCATCGCACCGTGTGTGATGAGTGTGTGATAGGTGTATTGGGTGGGAGCTGCCACGGTTCAATGGTGCTGTTCCAGACACGAATGTGTGCATAGCCGGATGGAATATGTGGACTGGGTTCCTGGTAGGGTGATTGGCGTGTCTGTTGTTGAATTGGGGAGTCTCCTGGCTGTTTCTGCTCGTGCTGGTGCCAATGGTAATAGCAGTGACATTGATAGTGGCATGCAGGCGAGCCAGAGGCAGGAAACTTGGTGTCACTATCTGCCTCTGTATGGTAGCGCGGGTATGGAGCATAGGCATCTTGTGGAAATGGTGAATATGGAAACGGATAGTAAGAGTTGGAGAAGCTATCTGGCATTGGGCTTATAGGAAATGAATAGCCGTAGCCTGACTGCTGGTGGCCGGCGAAATAGTACGGATAGTACATATTGAATTTTGAGCTACGGCGCTCGTCAGCGATGGGGTTGCAACGTCTCAAACGAGTATCAACTTACTAGCGATCTTTTGGACAACGGTGTGGCAGGTCAGACAACAGCAACTAGAGGCCTTGGCTCATCTGAAGTGCATATCGAAAGAGGTAAAAATCGAACTCTGAGGATCAAGTGGCACTAGGTGACTTTTAAGCACTTCTTGTTGCGGCCGATTTTGATCTGATGTTTGATTTGGGGCCCCAACATCAGATGAAACCCTGGCTTTGATCTAGATTTTGTCGATTAATGAGTATTCGCATAGCAGTTTAGGCTATAGACAAACAACCTACTGTCTTGAAAAGGCCAAAAGGCCAAGCTAAACAAACGGCCACTTCTATATCGCCACGGACTACATACATAAGTAAAAGGCAGAGTAAATAACCACATGAAACGCCAAACGCCCTGCTCACCCATTCCCATCATAATACCCAAATGCAAACCGCCAAAAGGAAAAAGAAGGCTAATACAAACCCTTCGCTTAGGCTTGAAAGCAAACAATCTCTTGCCCATCATGCCATTAGCTTCCGCCACCCATCAGCCGCATAGCCATCCCCTTTTTAACTCCTTCGCCCTCATTGGTGGCCTGCTGCTTTTTCTTCTTTTCCACGTCTGTGACCAAGGTCTTGAGATACACTTCTGTTTGAACCGTTGCACTGTATGACAGCGCTGTCCAGCACTGCAAATTCTGCTTGTTCACGTCGGCACCAGCTGCTAGAAGGGTGCGCAGAACTAGCAAGTTACCGCTACTGCTTGCAAAATGCAAGGCTGTGTTCCCATCGGCGTCCTCGTTTTGGACTATGCTAGTTGGGCCACCTGGCGCATATGTCAAGAGAATTTGTAGATCAGTGTCAAAGCCTGCTAGACTGGCCTCCATGACAGCATCACGACCATGTTTGTCGCGCCGTAGAATACTGCTTGGTGCATACTCAGCCAGCAAGTGCACGACGTCAGTGTGGCCCTTGGAGGCCGCAAGCATCAGCGCTGTCTGGTGATCTTCATTGAGTGCGGGGCTCGGGGTTTCGTGGCCCGCGGCCAGAAGCACTTCACAGATGGCCAAGTAGCCCAGGCTGGCGGCCAGGTGCAGATTGGTATCGGAGCGGCCTTCGATGCTAGGGTCTGGGTTGTGTAGCAGATGCGGATGGGAGCGGAGGATGCGACTGACGAGACAGGCGTCGTTCAAGTGAATGGCACGGCGTAGACGAACGGAGGGCGTGAGGCTAGTAGTGAGAGTAAGGAAGTCAGTTTAGCGGATTGGAGTAGGAGCCAAGGCATAGGGTAGAGGCAGAAAAGGCAAAAGGGGCAGATTGACAAACATTGTAGGTGCCTGGCGCGGCGGCATTTTTGGCGGCGGAGCATGGAGCATCGTGGGCAAGATAAAGATATATCAATATTATGCTTGAGAAAAAGAGGAGAGACCCTGGCTGCTTTCGTTTGTCAGCTCCTCTTTAGTACCATGAGAAAGCCGATCACGATAAGCGAACGGTTGACGACAAATAAACACAGAAAAAAAGACAAAAAGAAGACAGTCGTGTTGGTTAGTGGTAGAGAGTCAAAGGATACCAAGGGCACAGTCGTACATAGTTGTTTGATCGGTTTCGTAAATGAGGCGCACGCAGAAAAAGTGCGGAGAACTTTTGCTGACATCCAGGCGTTGGAGTATTAGTACTACGCCATTGGTTAGTCCGGGGCTTTCAGAAGCTACTAGATTACTAGTATAGCTCTGTAACAATATACGAGCCCCCATAAAGCTTTGCTGCTTCTTCAACTGAAACAAACAATTTCCGCATTTTTGTTTAGCTAGGTCTACTCTATTCATTGCAAACACTTGGGCATATTGCACTTGCTACTACTGTAGGTGCTAAGTTACATGACGTGCAACGCCATGATCGGCTGCGCACTCGCTTTCCCTGAATAAACTTGATTCATAGATGTAAAAAAGAAGCACAGAAAATCGAAATATTCGACTACTTTGCGCATTGGCATTCATCCAAAATCATGGAACTATGAAGCACATTGAAAGAAATCGTTACGCCTTTTACTCTCTCTCCCTCCCCCGCTCGCCCGCCTCGTCTTATCGCCGCCCAGAATTTACTGGTGCTCCGCCCCATAGGCCCTTGGACGTCTCTACTACGCGATTCGCTGATTTCCCGGGCTTCAAGATATCCGGAACATCGATATTGCCCATAGTTAACGCCGTGTCTAGATTGCCGCCCATCTCGACATCCTCAGGCACTGGCTGCGAGTCTGAGATCTGGCGTGCCTTGGCTGCCTTGGCCTCATTTTTGCGAGCATCCATTACCAGGCTCTGGCCTTCACGCAACTTGTTGATAGCACGGATAGTGTCGATAGCCGTGTGCAGCTTGCGGCGTGCATTGAAGTTTCTCCGTATAATGTGCAGCCGGTCATCGATCTGCATACCCTGCTGCGACTCACCCGTCACAAATGGGTGTTGCAGAGCTTCATGAGCCGTCGGCCGCTTACTCGGATCGATAGTCAAACACTGCTGGATAAAGTCCTTGGCACCTTCCGACACACCGTTCCAGTATTCAGCTGGCTCAAACTTGTATTCGGCGTTAAGGATAGCCTGCATTTCTTCAAAGTCAGTGTCGCGGTCAAACGGCGTGTAGCCACATAACAAGAAATAAGTTATGACTCCGATAGCCCAGATATCCACGGGCTTTCCGTGGCCCGACTTGCGGAAAATCTCGGGCGCCATATACCCAGGTGTGCCGCAAGTGGTTGTGAGCACGTGGAATTTACGCTCATCCATGACTCGAGAAAGCCCAAAGTCAGCGATGAGGAGGTCGGAGTTGTCTTCGGGTGTGCGGAATAACAGGTTTTCAGGCTTTAAATCGCGATGGACAATGCCGTGATCGTGGAGATAGGAAACGGCCGAGAGCGTTGATCGAATCAATTCTGAGGCATCGCTTTCGTCATAGTTGCCTTTGCGACAGATACGGTCGAAGAGCTCGCCACCCAAGGCTAAGTCGGTAACGAGGTAAAGGTTATTCATGCTCTCGAAGTAGTCAACAAGTGTGAGGATGTTTTGATGGCCCATGGATACGCGCGACAGGATTTCGATCTCGTTTCGAACCTAAAGAGGTGGCGAGAAGCTCTAGTCAGTAACTAAATGACATGCGCAAGTGCGGCAGCAACGTAATCTTACCATGTGCTCACGGCCAGCCATCAGACGTTTGTTGATGACTTTCACTGCATAGTTTCGGCCGGTCTCAATGTGGAAGCATTCCTTGACAACAGAATAGGAGCCAGCACCCAGAGTCTTTCCAACCTGGTATCTGCATGGCTGGATATACGGGTGTTGCGCTGGCTCCCCGTCTTTTTCTGTGGACATTCTGCCGAGTCAATATTCCCGTGGTGCGGGCAAGGGCGGAGATGCGGATAAGGCAAATAAAGCTGTAGTCCAACCCCGCAGTATCAAGAGCCTGCAAGTTAAAAATAAGAAGGTAAAACAAAGCAAGCCCCTGGCAGCGGAGATCAGGGAGAGACAAGATAAAGGGGTGGAGAGATCAAGGATAACAGCCGAGAAGAAATTGGGGTAATTAGAGTATGGCGAGATGAGCAAAGTTTGTGAAGTTACGTGGAGGAAATGGCGAGGAGAAGGATAGAAGAAGGAAAAAAGTGGTGTCCATCAAGTCAAGAGCCTAATCTTTATGTACAGTAGTGCAGGTCGTGCAGATGCAGAACCACAGATACAAGCACAGTATATGGTAGGTCGATCCAATGTAAGTAAAACGAAGCTGGCCAGGAAGAACTAAGGGTGGGGATCAGCTTTAACCTTGCCAGTCAGCCAATGAGACAAAGCCGCCACACAAGAGATTTAATAGTCGTACGAGACTCTACGGTTTTGTTTTTTGCTTGACTGTATCTTTTTGCTCTTTATCCGGTTATCATGGAATGCCTTTTCTCTGCAGACCCAAGTTAGTTTAACTTGTCGATGGTTGAAGCCAAGCGTCTACCCAGAAGCAATTAGGGAAGAAAGCACAAATACTCACACTTTGTCATACTTGTGTGTCTTGGATAAATCCGACTCGCCCGGCACTGTAGATTCGTACATGCACATCAACTCGGCCAGAAGTTTCGTTCGGTTCTCATCGACATTGGATGATCTCTGACGAGATGTCTGCGCAGAGAATGAAAGCGAATCGGTTCTCTCGGTGTAGTATTTTGATTCCCGTAGCTTCGGCCGCAGTAGCCGGGGAACCAAAGTGATGATTTCGTGGATGGGCCATGATGTAATGGCCTTGCTCTCGGTTCTTGTCTAAGCATTAGTATAGCGTCACATATCTAGTACCTCGGTATTGTCAGAAACTAACTTGTTTACGTGTTGCCCTCCAGGCCCGCTAGAGCGTGCAAAGACTATGTTGCCCCTAGGCAGGGTCTCATGGGTTATCTTGCGGGCCCATTCACGCGCTTCTTGCAAATCTGCCGGGTCAAAGTCGGCAGCAAACGCCTTGTATCGAACATAGCGGGCTTGTATAAAGCCTGCCGAATGATAATTGAAAACAACTGTCCGAAGTGGTCTTAACATAGCTATAACCAGTTAATATTGGTCTCGTTTATGTAAAATTTCAATAGCTGCTGCAATGGATAGTCAAAAAGAGAAACTTGGCCGGCTGATCTTGGGTTAATTTTAAGATGCTAAATTAGTAAAGGTGACATTATTGGTCTAAACATGCACAAAAAAAGGTGCGATTGTTAAACGGTCAAGCCCGACTTGACACCCCAGAAAAGCACAAAGGCGAGTCCCGCCCCAATTGACGCCGGTGACACCAGGAACAACTCCCACTCCCGAAAGAAGTCCCCCCCCCCCACGGAAAAGTGCAGAGTGAGTACTACAAGTCCATCCCAACCTGCCTTCGCCTTCTCTTCTACTTCCGCTAGGTGAGATAAAGACGGATGACGAACCCCACCTCTGACACAGACGCTGGTTCTCCCCTAGGAGACCATACACACGCATTTAACACCCTCTGGAGTTCTCTTGCTTACGCATTAACCTTTCATTCATTCCCGTTCTCTATTGCTTTTCTCTGTGTTTTCTGTTTCCTCCTGTTATTCCTTCCCGCCTTTCCGCTTTGCTTTTCCCCCGTCAGATAGTCGACACGACCAAAAGATCCCTACGGCACCGCTGGTGACCGGGATCGGAGGACGGATAGGCTTATAAATGGTGACTGAAAGATCAGTCTTCTTACCGCCGAATCGAGAAGTCTGGACTCGAAAAACCTACAGTTTGTTGATCTGATTCGTCGCCATAGCGATCTGCTTAGACCCATGGTGCATTTCAAGCGCAGATAGTTTAGGTAGAGTATAAATACATCAACAACTACACAAAAAAAAACATGCACTATTATATATCTGTTTGTACTATCCAACGTCTACCTACCGGCTTTCCACAGCAATACGGTGGCATGTTCTAGACGGGAAAGGGATAAGAAGATGTGGTCCTCCGGAACCTCTTCCGGGTAGTCAGCAGTTGCAGGTGTGCGTCTCCTTCAAACTGCTCCTATGACTTTGTAGGGTCCGGCTTCGCGGCCAGGAGTCTACTCCGTTTTAGATGATGCCCCAAAGGGTAGAGAATGTAAAAAGAAGAAAGTCAATCTCCGATACGGGGAATCGAACCCCGGCCTTCTCGGTGAGAGCGAGATATCCTAGCCCCTAGACCATATCGGACTCACTAACAAGAAAACCGACGTCAAGAAGTCTATTTATACTCTTCGGACGATCTGGGCCCCGCTTTTTTCAACCTTCCCTCCAAAAAAAAACTTCCCTCCTACAACCCTCGCAAAAGGAGGTAACCCTAAGCAACCCTTATTTTTCACACGTCACGATACAAACTTGAGAAGAAGAGGACAGAAGAGAGAATGTCCGCTCTGCTTAGGAGCCTGGAAGCGCAGGAACGCGCTTTCACGGCGCGAAAAGATCTAGCCATGAGGCTGATCATACCGCTGATGGAGCACATCGAGACGCGATGTGCCAAACAGCAAGGAGATAGAGCAGCCATCGAGGCTGTTAAAACCAGGTTCCTCTCTGCAGCAGAGGAATCAATCGAACTAGTCCTTAACGGAGGACTAGCGACTCAGGCACACACGCCTACCCAACCCACACCGGCAGCAAAGACAGCTCCCGAGGACCCGGCCCCCAAACGGGCCACCAAGAAGACGGACAGCGGAAAGAAGGCCCCCACCTTCGCGGACGTCGCCAAGAAACCCGCACAGACACCGACAGCCACGACAGGCGCTGTTGCCAAAAAGCCCCACGAGGCCACCAAACAGGGTGGCGAGTGGCAGACTGTATCGCGCCGCAAGGCTGAGAAACCCG